>VOQK01015989.1:19457-32216 GCA_015052645.1 Benitochromis conjunctus
TTTTTTTATTTTGAAAAAAAAAAAAAAAAAACAACAACAAAGGTCCAAGCTTTCCCTTGGCTCATAGCTGGTTACCATGCTGACCATGTCTGCAGGGTCCCTAAAGGCACACAAAGATCAACTAGGAAGAAGTGTTTAATTTGCCTTAAATCAATGACACCATATTGCTCATTCATTCCGGTTTCTCTACTTGAAGAATGAGGTATTTACAGTCAGTACTGGAGCCTGTCTTTAACCCACCAGATTACTAGTACAGGGTTTGTGTAATGTCTGACTGACCAATCTAAGAACAGTGTTGGTAACCATCTGGAGAAACAGAGCAGCGGTTGGCACTGTTGCCTCATAGCAAGCAGGATTTTGGTTTAAACTTCCTGGTTGGCAAGGGCACTGCTATGTGGAGTTTGCTTCACATAGAAAGCACCACACATACTTGCTGGGTTACTTTATGACAGTAAATTAGCCATAGGTGTTTAATACAAGTTTTTGGACATTTAATATAGTTTCTATTGATGGTTTTTGTGCCATTTACTTGATCAGGAAACTGGTAACATTATGTGCATATGTCAGGGGCATTAAAAGGGAGAGACATGGTAAGAAATTCTGAACAGAAATATAAAGGTAAGCACCTGTAAGCATTTTTTTATATGAGTGCTACAGTTTCCCGAATTAATGCAGAAACTGTACCACTGCCAAAACAGAGAATGAGCTACAGTAATCTATAACCTTACGATAGACTTTTTGAGAGCCTGTTCAGTCCTTGATGAGGGTCAAACAAGCGAAATTTATAAATTATCAGGCAAAGACTTTATTAATAGAAGAAAAACATGTTTAATTTTAAAAGTCTCTGAATTAAAGTTCTTTGGTTTTGTTTTGTTTTCCAGCTAAATATCTAGTACTCCAGAAACCAGTTTTGAAATGACTTCCATGACAGGCGAGACTGCTGTTCTAGTGTTGATGAAGAAAAGAAAATGGTAAAAAGAAGTGGAACACCTGTGTAATTATTTGTATTGGTTCAGTATTACAACATGAGAGGATTTTTTTAAATAGAGAAATTACATTAAATTATCTTAGTTTGTTATCTGATACAGCTCTTTTTAGATCCCTCAGCATGTGTCATATAAGGCCCGTTGTTTTTTTATGCAACCTGTGTCTCACCTTAACACACAAGGTGTTTTTAGGGTTGTCAAAACACGAGGACAAGCTTTATCAGCCATGCAACCTTAGGTTATTTTTTTTTGGGGGGGGGGGCTTTTTCACTTCCACTCACAAGGTGGGTTTACATATTGCAAACTACTGTGTTATATTTAAGAAAATATTGTGCAAAAATGCCCCTCACAGAAATAACGCTGCACATTGAGTGTGACAGTTCTTTGTCAGTATTGCCATACTTCACTGCCTAAGGACACCTCTATGCCTAAATGCAACATGCCAGTGACTTTGACAAAATGGCATTAATTGACATCCCAAGAATGAGAGCAGGCAGACACATTTACTGAAGAGGCTGAACATCTTTCAGAAGTGTCACTCTGGCCTGGAGATAATAATAAAAAGAAGCTATTGTTTTTAACTACAGTATGGTGTCGCAGATACAACAAATTTCAGGGGGAAAAAAAAAGTTAAAGGGTTAAATCATCAAATTCTTTTCACTTAAAATGTACATCAACAATATTAAAATCGCTGCATAAACTACATATTATGTGCAGACCTGATGTTCCAGTATGTCCTCTTGGTGCTCAGCATTGCTCAAAGAACTGCTTTGAAGCATCTCTCCAAACACCACATGTAATCAGAGCTAGCAAATTCACATCAGGGATGACCACATAGCCTGATATCATCTAAATGCAGATTACATTCATTATCAACCCACACACTTTCGCTGAACCCAGTCATCGTTTTTTTCTTTTTTCTTATAATCATCGTCATCGCTCTCTCTTTGCCATCTCGTATCAAATCTCTGTTCAATCTTCTGGTCTTTTATTCTTATGCCCTCATCCCCCTTTAACCATCCATCCCAGCTTAATAATCACTTCAACAATAACTGATAATAAGAGAATAAAAACTACTTAACTAAAACAGAAAACATGAATAATTTGTAGATGTTTCTCCGGTCTCTTAGATGTGGTATCTGTTTGTTGTTGTGGGACATTTTGTGATTTTTGTTTACTGTCTGGCTCGTGGGAGGGGATGACACTTCACAGATCAGAGGGAGATGTAATCTCACCAGTCGACAAAGGCTTGTACGTGTGCATTTGGAGTGTATATGTTTGTCTGACTGAACAGCATCTCGTTGCTTTCCAGCTCTGCTGGTCAGCATGTAATGTGTCACTAAACACTAGTTATTATAACATACAGGGGAATATATATCCCCTACTGCTAGTTCATCTGTTATACATCTTGAAAGGGAAATATGAGAAATGTCAGTTCTGCATTAGGCTTTTTTTTTAAATAATTTCTCTCTGTGATTTCCTTGTACTGCAGACATTCTACAGAGTCTGTAGTTTCCTATAAGAAATGAGCAAAAATGTCTAATTTCTGTGGCAGAAATGTCGTCGTAGTAGTTGGAGAATGCGTATAATAATGGATAGATCATACACGGATCAGCAATCAAATCATGAAAATTATTGTTCTGATTTCACAAATATAATCAGCCAGTCAGTTGAAATTCTTCTTACATGTTTGCCATGTACATGTATGGTTTAATAATAGCTCATTTGTGTCATAAACAGCAGTTACTTGAGTGGTCAGATGTTCATCTAACCTAGTAGTGTTTTGCCACCACGTCATAACCTTGGTATGCAGGTGTAAATCTATTATAATGTGACTAGTTTTTGTATTTTGTTATCAAGCATGAATTATGAGCCAGCAACACATTTAGTCTGCTTGAGTAAGAGACAGACAGATGGGTCTGACCAGAGATTTAAATGTTGTTCCTGGAGGCATTGGTGCATTGCTAAGCATGAATACAATTATAAAGACAAGCATGCACAAGCATGCAATGCATAAATGCACACACCTGCCCATTTCTCTCTCACACGCTGGCCAACTTTGTGCATTCACACAAAAAAATGCTGAAAGTCGTTATGATTGGCTTTGCCCTTGTAAATCCAAATGACACTGGCCTGCTTCCATTTTTGAGCTTTTCTAATAATGTTGGTCTTACCTGAACCTTATTGAGAGCATTCGGGTCTTTCCAGCAAATAAAAGACAACCTCCAGCTTATCCGTGCTGTTGTTTTCATTCTCCTCTGCTATAGCCTTGATTATTATTGCCCACTACTATAGACAGTCACTGGAGGGTCACCACAAAATAAGCTGCACAAAGGATTAAATGGGTATAGGAGGGGCATAAAAGGCCTTTTGGAAGTTGGAGTTCTGGCTGCATTGTAAGTTTCTTAGGATTATAATTTGCTATTTGCTATATATAAGTAAAACTGAATTAAAATTGAATACACACCCTATTAAAATTAAGGAGATGGACTGGAGCTCAGTATTTGACACTTTGGGCAGTTGGCACAGTCTAAATGTAACCTTGTTATGTTGGACAACAGCAGGTATTAAAAAATATAAGACACACAGAATAAGATGCCAACATTGGGGGGAAAAGAAATTTATGGGCCAGTTGAATCTATCCAAAGTGAATCTATTCAAGGGTCTTAAGGTGTAGTTTGTTTTCTTATTTCTTATACTCAGTTCTCTGTTTCTACAGATCAGTTACTGGGAAAGTGAGAGATCTGGCAGAGACAAGGGGAATGGAAGAGGTTTTAGACATGCCTGAAATTCTTTAGAGAGCAGAGGGGATTGCCAGGCGGGTTGGGAGAGTATGAAAAGACAGACAGGGCTGTGAATAAAAATAACGCTCTAAGCTAACTCATTTTCTATCATGGTGACCTGGCATTTACGAGACAACCTTGATAGAAATTTAATTCACCTGTTTTCTGCCCCCTTTTTTTATTTTTGACCTTAAGGGTCTTTTTCAAAATTACGCAGCGGCACTACTCCACTTGGATTAAATATCTAAAAGTTCATTTAGACAACAAAACAATTATAACTTTGAGTTTTTAAACACCACTAACTTAAATAAATATTAAATTACAGTAAATAAACCACGAAAGTGAAATACACACTTGCCTCATGTATAAACAACACAAGTACAACAGTTAAATTCTCAGCAACTGTCTAGAAATGTTTGCTTTATTAATAATGAGAGCCATTCTTAGTCATAGACAAAAATGTCTGTTTTCCTTGACATGTTAAAAACAGAAACAGTTTGGAGACTCTTCACTAAAAATGCATAGAAAAAGCTGATGTTTACCAAAATACCCCTATACATGTAGATATAGATTTAGCCTGGAGGTGGATGTGCTAAAGCAGCAGACAAAGACATCAAGGTCCAGCCCTCAACCAAAAACAGATATGTGAAGAACAATGGAAGAGTGGAATTACACAGCCTGGTTGATGAATTTAAAGTCCTGTTGTAGGTAGGGATGGTAGAATCTGAATTTGAATTAAAAGTACATAAGAGAAACGATACAACAAAGGTCTGTGGGTTAGATTTAAACCCAGATCAGAAGCGTTAAACTAGCACGCACGGTGGAATAAATAACTGCGAATCACTGCCAAGATGCCAAGACTACAAAGTGGTAACATGGTAAATACTCACCAAATTGCTTATCTCTACTCGTATGTATATATTATATAAACTGTAACCATACACAGGACTCAACTGCAGGAATAAAGCAATAAATACATGTTATTAGTTTGTCCCACATAAAGTCTAGAAAGAAAAAGCAAATAAATCCAAACTTAATCGGGGAAATGCAGAAAAAAGATAAGCACACAGACGCCACAACAAACATTAAGAGGAAGTACAGTATGATTTATACGCAAAGGGTAATCATGGAAACAGCTGGAGGAAAAAGACACAGGTGTAGACAATCAGGACAATTACAAGGGGGAATCAAAAACTTAAGCAAGACACCTGCATCAACCAGCTACCGTGGTAAAACAGAAAACCCAAACAATAACAACTAAGCGCTGAGATCAGAAGCTTGTGGTGAACACAACACAAAGAAACACTAAGGATGCTAGAATAGTAAGGAAAAAATAAAAATACAACTTACAAAACTAAAAGACAACAGAATAAGCCTAAAGGTGGACCAAAGGAGCAGGCTCACAAAAAACAGAGGACAATGAAAAGATTTTATTTACCCTGAAAGACAAAAAAAGTTAGTGTGGCACAGCTGGTGCAGACTTGGCAGCATGATCTGAAAGAGAAAGAAAACCAGTGTAAGAATGAGAAGGAGATACTGTAAGTAAATAAAGTGACAGGAAAACAAACTGTACTTGTCACACAGCTGTACAAGAGGGAAGGGGCAAGTTACCAAGATGCTCCCATGCAGGGGGGAAGAGATGGCTACAGTGGGAGTGGGAAGGTAGGTGAGGGGGAAACCCCAAGAAAGCTTGAAGTCTGTGGTGTGCAGGTCTTCTGAAAGTCTGAATACGGTCCCGAGTCAGCAAGATGACTGGGAAACCACAGGAAAAACAAGGTTACTACTTGAAGCATGGAAATAACAGCATAAACTATTGAAACCTATGTGTTACCATGAGGGCTGTAATAACGAACTCTGAAGAACTGCTTCTCCCGCTACTTCTTAAATACGCCACCCTGATAGAGATGAGACAAAGCTGAGAGACACTAACCTTAGCTGCTGCGGCTCCATCACAAGCGCACCTGATCATGCAGTTTCCCTGGAAAACAGAAAACCAACCCAAGCCTGCCTGGTTTCTCACAAAAAAATGTAAGCTGGAAAATGAAAAAAGGTCATTCTAAACAGAAACTCACATTCATATATTAACTTGGAAAACGCAAAGGCACAAAATAAAACACAAAAAACCCACACACGGACATTTAGGGATGACAACTATTCTCGCGGGTTGTATTCAGATATCTATTTCTAAAATACTTTTAGATATGTTTTAATTGCATTTGATTTTAACACATTCAGAAATAGTTTGACGTTTACATAAGACTTATGTAGCACACACTGAAATGCAAACTGAACAGTGCATGTTTACCTATTTACTTATTTACCAACAGAACCTATCTTTAATTAAGTATTTAATGTACATTGTGAATAGTGCTTCGTGTGTGTCTGTGTGTAAGCGTACTGCTGTAAACCTCTTTCCTCCTCCAGCCTTTTCAAAGTATGGTCTTTATTTATATGCAAATGTTATATAAAGTGGAGTAAAATATAGTTAAAATACAGTTAAAAAACAAAAAAACCCTCCAGATATTAAACAAAAACTGGTGTGGTGCATGCCCCCATTTTAAGTCTCTAGATACATTTTATATTGTGTCTGCAGCTAGTTATTGCTGTGTAATTTTGTGGGGGATATTACTTTATGATGACAATTAACAGTCTTATAATGGCTTTTTCTAGCACGATACTGCACCATGCCCCTAAGCAACAGTAGTTTCATGAACACCACAGTGAGCTCACTCGACTCCAGTTGTTTCACCAATGACCAGATATAAATGTGGTTGACTTGCAGCTGTCAGCTCAACAGAAATAATGTGATAAAGTCAGAATGGAACAGAATCTCAAAAGTATGCTTTAATATCTTGAGGGATCAATGACACCAACAACTGAAGCCGTTATGGGAGCAAAGGGAGACGGTGTCTTTAATAAATTGATCAGCAACTGTAGATAATCATTTTGTGTTACAATCCCAGCTCTCCAGTGAAAGAGATGAAATTTAGATGAAATCTATTCATCTAAATTGGGAATCTTCATGACTTAGCGTTTGTGGTCACGTGACTATAAGAGGTTTAAGGTGTTAAGGACACGTGGACTGCACTGTTTGATGGTCTGGAATGGGCTATAGAGAAAGATTTGTTGATGAGTAGAATGTGAACGCTGGTGAAATAGGTGCCACTCCATAATAGCTGAAGCTTGAGGATAAATGGTGCGATTGAATGGATAATAATGTGCAAATAAAGGGAAGGAACATAAAAAATAACAGCCCTGTGTATCTGTGTCACAGCGACGCGCATACACAGAGATGCAGATGAAAACAAAAAAAAATAAAAACCTCCCTTTCTTTCCTCGCTTACACACACACACACGCACACACACGCACGCACACACACACACACACACACACACACACACAGAGCCGGGGTCAAACTGAATAAAGCCTGCACACTTGCCAGCTAATTAGTCTGACACAACAGAAGATTGTATCTCAATGTCACTGCCTGCAGGACATAACAGAATAGATACACGCTTGCCCAAAATACTTTATTTGAAGTTATATCTTGAAACAAAATGTTAAATCGACAAATGATATGTAGCATTATGCAAGTGTGTTAGCAAGAAAGAATCCTGTCCATGGTATAGCCTTAATCTTACCTATGCTATCATCTGGGATTATATGAACACTTCACAAACTGTGATTAGTCCATATACTGTAAAATAAAGGAGTTGAAAATAATGATTTAAGCAGCTCTCAGTGAGGCCAAACATTAAAGCTACACCGAGAATATATTATGACAATAACAATATTGAGGTTTTGTTGACCTGTGTCTTACAAAATTATGTGTATAGTGACACACTTTTTTTGTCAGATACTCTTTTGAGTATTTATAAATGCTTTGAAGATTTAAAATGTTTATTTGTTTCTATACCACAGTATGAAAAGGTCATAGATACATAGAAAGAGTGCATTCATGATGGGTGGACACAGCCTACATTTACTTTGCTCTAATGTTTTGGACAAAACAGAGGCTGTCAGTGAGGTGGCACTGCACATACTTGAAACTTTTTTTTAAAATTTATTTATTTATTCTGATCTGCTTTTTTGTTTTGTTTTGTGTGTTTAATGGAAACTTTTACAATGCACTGGGCTCTGTTGGTTTTCAGTTTTTTTTTTTCACTTTTGAACAACTGTTTTGCTAATTTGGGTTGCACTCAAGGGTATATGGTCTTAATTAATCTGCTAGCCAATACCAACCGTTGTTTTATAAAGGGATTTAAACACGGTGACACAAAGAAAAGAAAATAGCTGCTTTTTAAAGGGTCAAACAAGTGACTAATATAGAACAAACCACATTTCCCACACCGTCTACAACAGCCTGCATGGATCGAGGGGGTTATATCATCCAAGCAGTAAATGCAATATTTACTTTCACGGAGTCATAAATATACTTACTAAAGCTCATCAAGTGCAACAGTACATTTTTGTGATTTTAAACTGTTAAAACTACAAATGTTCAAACCAAGTTTAATTTTTTTCTGAATGTGCTCGTGGAGGTGGAAAGCTGTTTTTAGAGAGACTTCAGCAGTACAGGCAAGGCATCTAAGAGGCTCAGGCCTGCCCTCTAACAGTCAGCTCTCATTATCTGAGCGTCACTATCCCTGCGCTCGCTGCTGTTGCCTGCTGCCACCACTGGAACAAAAGAGGTCATCAACCACAGGAGAATAAAGTGGAGAAGGAGGAGGTAGGAACAAAATTTAAAGTGAATAATGAATATGTTAAATAGTGCACAATGCTCATGTGAGTGTAAAAGATCACAGTGGTAGGGTAATGGCAAGAGATTATAAAAATGAAAAATTCTAAATATTCAGCCACATAATATCACATAGATGTGTAAAGGTAAATACAGAAAAAAAGAGTAAATGATGTGCTATGATTGAAACAAGTGAATGAAAGAACTATAACTTAGCTGTAGATCAGCATCAAATGAACAACACTGACAAATGCAAATGCACACTTCAGAGTTAATAGAAACAATACACGCCTTGAATGGCAAATACTTTTGAATTTTGTATAACTCAAGTCAGCTGAATGAATCATGAAATGAACAGACTACAAGATGAATGTGAAACTCCCAAGGTGAGAATATATTGGCAAATTTTAGATGGTAAAACCTTTTCTTTCAGCTATTATTGGACATGGCAGATGGAATGAAATTGCTGTGGATTAGAGTGTAATAAGAGACAAAATGCTCTAATGTTGAGAAAAATAATATTATTTTTTTTTGTGTTAACTGTTTGAAAGGAACATTATAAAGGAGTTTGATTATAAAAGGTATCCAGTATCCAGTTTAATTTGGGGATAGCTAAATAGTAAATAGATAATTAATTAAAATTTTCATAAATTAATGGTCATGTGTAACCACTACACTGGTGCTCTCCTGGCATGTGTATTTGCTGTATATCAAGAGCGTGCGTGCCAATGAGTAAAATATAACCTTATGATTTTGTGTGTTCATTGTGCTCTAAATGGTAATGCAGCAGAGTCTATCTACATTGAGTAAATGCACAGGGAGTTTCCCTACGCAAGCCTGCCAACTCCTCTCAGCCAGCCCCGATGGGTTATCAAAGCAGACACTTGGCAACCTACTTTCCGAAGCACAGCATCTGCCCATTCAGAGGCAATGGGGCTAATGTCAGACTCTATCATTCTTACGTTCAAAATGACCTTGGCATCAGCATATACAGCAATAACTGATGCATGGATTTTAAGCACAAGAGGTAGAAAATATAACTGCAAATCAATTCAAGTTTCAACATAGGTCCTCGTGACAGTCATTACTTAAACAAAGTCACCTTCAGAGCGAGCAGGGGTGGCCATTACTTCTTTAAGAGGTGGGTTATTGATATTCTGTTCAGTTTTGACATGCTTGCTTGCATTGCAAGCTTTGAAATTAGTCTTCCAATTGGAAAATGCACACCCACGATCTTGACATAACTGCAAAAATACAGGTCATAACTTCACAGCAGTAAAGGATAGACACATCCCAAAGATATATTTCTGGCCCAAGAAGAAAAAAAATGGTGGATATGAAGGATGTTATACAGGCTTTGAATTTGCTAAACGACCATCCAGAATACCAGCTTCTCCAAGCAATATTGTTGCAGACCTGTCAGGAGAAGAGCGTTAGTGGAGATTCTGTCATGACATGATTATTTTTATTTGTATTGACTAATGCTGAATTGACTAAATTTATAAGTGTGTGTGTGTGTGTGTGTGAGCGCACATGCTCTTGTGTTTTCAGTATGAGAGAGTTTACAAGGAGGATTTCAACTCTCAGAATGGCTTAGCTTAGTGTCTTTGTTGTGACTGAGCTCCTTTGTCTCTTCCTACTCTCAGAGAGCTGTGTCTAGTGTTTTAAGTGCCTGACAGCCAAAAGTACACAACCTGTAGCTTCTCACCTCTCTGCTACTGCTTTGCAGACAGATTTTAACTACTTTTCTTTTGGCAGTTTTCCCACATAGTAAGTGGGTAAAGGTCAAACAAAGGCAAATGATACTTTACCACCATTTGTTTAAGGAATTAATGTATTATACCTCGAATTAAGAAAGGACATTTAGATAATGAATAGTTATTGGCTTGATGTATTAAAAAAAAAAGAAATTACAATATTATTTAAAATGTAACACATTGTAAGCAAAATATGACAACAGCAGCAAAGCGTAACCAGTAACAGCAAAATGCTGACTTCCCGGTCAAAATGTTCCAATTATTTGATGATTGATCAGCTATGAAATTCTGCCTTTTCACAAATATACACAATGACTTTATGATGGAAAAAAAGGTGATGTTTGTGTTCATATTTAAGTGCACTTAAAGGGTAAATGAACATGAGGGACAGTAGCACAGGAGTTAGATATTTGAATGAGTTATCTTTAATCTAAAACTGAAATCATATGAAGTAGAAGAATGAACGATTTTATTAAGATCATTTGGGTTTTTGGGTATTTCGTACTTTCACAGTTAGCTTTCTGTTCACTTTTACAAGACCAACAACACTGAAAACAGATATGAGAGATTTATTACTGAGTTGCATATGTTCATGGTTTTTCCCGCTGATTTCAGTCCAGCTTCATCACAGCTTTTAAAAATATGACGGGCTGACCAAAAAGAGAGGATATTGGATATAATATTACAATCAAAGATTTCATCTTTAATTACCTGTCCAGTCACAGGGGCGGTGTGATTATGCTAACCTAGCTTCCCTGTGGCTACAATTATGACTGTAGCCACCAACTCCTTAAAGATGACTTCAATGTCTTCACTAATCTTACCAAATCAAATAATATCTGAAAATGAGTCGCATTAAATTTTGTCTGAAATAAACAGTACATTTCTGTAAAGTATAATATCTGCTCTTAAAGAAGTTCATCAACATACTCCTGCACTCTCTTTAAGAAAAACCTGATCTTTTCAAACTTGAGCTGCCAGAGATTCGGAGGTCTAATACAAGATTTAAAGACATACTGTATATCCAACCAGAAGGTAATATAACTACTTCAATATGTCATCCCCAGTCAGAATGATAAGGCAAGAAGAAATATTGAATATTATGAAATGTTACTAAAGCACATTACTCTTTAATAAGCATGGATCTGGATTTCTGAGCACTTAGCAGTAGTGTTAACCATCATTGCCAAATGTCTAAAGGCAAACAAAAAGTGGCTCAACTGGCAATAATGCAGTAAAAAGTCAAATAAAAAATATACAATATACTTACAGAAAGGAGTTTATGTCGGAGGACCTCTAATAGAAATGTATGTGTAGGACCTCTCTTCACAACATACAGTATAGTTTTCTCTTGATGTGTATATTTCAACACCTATCTTACACAGAAGTTTCTCAGAAATGAGCACCACAGGATATTATGTGTTCAGCCAGCCAGGAGGAATAAAAGACATAATAATTTTCTACATATGGCAAGTCAGTTTTAAAATTGTTATAACAAAGGGAAAGATTTACATCTTAGTTTTTTAATTGTCTGATGATTAATCTAGCATGGAAAACACTGAACTGCTGCAGTGAACAATGTGTTTAAAAAAGCTCCTTGAGTTAAGCATTTTTTATATAATAAGAAGCATATGCATCCTTTGAGTAACTGTCAGCTATTGAAGAAAGAGAATGTAAGTGTCTGGATTATCCAGCAAATCTGAGATATGAGCCATACTAAAAAAATCTCATTTTTCTTCCTCGAAAACAACCCGAGAAGTGACACTTTTGCAGTAGCTCCCCAGTGTCTAGGGCCCAGTCCTGTGCTACGCCAGCAATCTGTTTTAAATGAACTGTTTGTGTTCCTCTGACACGTTTGGTGTTATTTTAATGGTCTGGAAACCACAGTGCAATATCGTAAAGGATTATTATACCTTTAAATCACCTGTGAGAAGATATCTGAGTGCATAGGAAATCCATTAATCATCTTTGCCAGGGTGCAGCTCAAATTAAAGACCTAGCCTTGTACTCACAGGCACAGAAAATAAGACGCATTAAAAAAAAAACACTCTTCCTGCATGTGGCGCTTTCATTCTCACACAAATACACTGGTTTTGTTTCAACTATGTGATGTGAATCTCAAACTGAATGAATGCTAGTTTTTCAAAAAACAATATCATGGGGAGGAACAATTAAGAAGCAAGAATACTTGTGAGATATGTTTTGTTTCGTGAGCAGTCATGGGTTGGTTTCTGTTGAGCTTCACCTTGAAGACTCAGAGGTTATTCTCTATTGTTCATTCTCAAATGTCGAAAGCTCTAGCTGTAAAGACTTTTCTCTGTAAATTACTCTCCATAATTGATTAAATTCATCATTTATGTGTTACTTGCACAGAGTGATTTAATTTTCAAGGATTTTATTCCAAGAAATGTTTAATCTTCTTGTTTAAGTTTTTTTTTTTTCTTAAAGTCCTTTATTAATGTGAGTGCAAGTATTCTCTGAAGCAACTTATGAT
>VOQK01015989.1:66497-77856 GCA_015052645.1 Benitochromis conjunctus
TCACTACGGTGGCCCTGAGAGGCCAAACGCTGCAAAAGCACACAAAACAACTGCAAAAGCAAAAACGCTGCAAAAGCACACAAAACAACTGCAAAAACAAAAACGCTGCAAAAGGACACAAAACACAACGGAAATGTTTCTGGGGAGACAATAACCCGACGGACCAGTTCCACAAACCAAAACATGCTAACCATTGCGCTGGGACTGGGAGACACTTCAAAGAAGTGGAGGAGAGATTACAACACATTTACCTCTCGCTGCTGCATCTGCATCTGTGTTGCATGACTGTTGTTTCATGATTGTAAAGAAAAAAAAAGACTTGGCTTACACCATTTGGAAAGTCTTACAGCATTTATCTGTTTATCTATAATCCTTAGCAACAGAAATCACTTAGTTGTATTGTTGGCAATATATTCTGAACAACTCTTTTCTATGTTACTTTAGAAGGTAACCCCACAACTGAACATAAATGTATTTGAACTTCTTAACTACAAACCTTGTGTCTCATTAAAAGCCCAAAATAATTTTAAAAGGCGGCAGGTACGCCACCCTGTGAATATTCTAATAATGCAGAAGAAATTTTGTCTTGTTAAAATGGCTCTGGTTGCGAGTCACTGATGAATAAAACATTTGTTTGTGGGTCCCAAACAGCACTGTTGTGAATGTTAATCAGTACGGCAATGTCACATTTTGAGGAAAAGTTTGTTTCCATTTCTGAGAGCTAACACTACAGCCTGTATATAAATATGGGGTTTAGATCATTTCATGTATAATAATATTTACACGTATTGCCAGCATATTCAAGCATATTACAGCATATTCTAGTTAAGGCTGTCCCTTAAATATAGTAGTTTAAAAATATATAAATATTTGAAGCCTATAAAGCAGTCCAAATGTGCTATCATCTGTCCCAAAAGGAATTGGGTGATAACGCATCTCTTCCAAACCAAAATCCATATCCACAGACATACGGACAATTCCCACCCATACACACACACATGCACACACATTCGCTCCTTTCCTTCCTGCTTCCCCTCCAGTGTCTCTCTGTTCCTCTCTCCCCAGTTGGGATTATTTACCACTACATCCAGCAGACTGAAGCTTCACAGCTACTCTGCCCCGGGAACGCCTGCAGCCATGCAGCAATCAAAGCGAAACGTCATCCTCTACCACCTGCACCCATGGGAGCGTGGCAACAGAGAGGGAAGGAGAGTAGAGGGGAAGAGGAGGGAGAGAGAATGGTAAGGGAGGGATACAAACAGGGGGACCAAGAAGGAAGAGGAAGATGAGCATCTGAAACCTCTGGGATTGAGAGAATATAGAGGAAAGAGTCTGGGACTAAGTGAAAGAGAGACATTATCAGCAAATGCTGTGTCCCCACATGAGCTGTTCAGGACCCACAGAGATGGAAGCAAAAAAGGAAACGAGGCAGAAGAACAGATGGAGACAAAGGGAAACTTAAAAGTTGATTACAGAATGGGAGAACAAGCTGTAGACAGGGTAAAACAAAAGATGAGATAAAAATGAGATCAACAGCATACCTGTTTGAGACACAATGAAAATGAGAAAAGGACCGAAAAAAATTAAGAAATTAATGTTTGGATGAAAAAAAGGGGGATAATCATTTTCGACAAAAATTTGGTTTTGGAAAAAATGTAACTTTAACTAAACCTTGGATGAGAAGAAAAAAAAGGAAAAGAATGAGAGTAAAGGGTATTAAAGAGGAAAATCAAGTCAAGCTCAAAAGATGAAAAGGAAAGCGGACATTGGGGCTAGAGGCCGATACATTAAAACTGTAGTGAGGCCAAAGAGAAAAATAATGTAGGAATGATTTAAAAAAACACATTTGAAAGAAAAACATTGGCTGCATGACAGCAACTCAGCACATTTAGGCAACACAACCCATTGAAGTTCAAACTGAGGATCATAATGAGGAAGAAAGATCATTTAGTGACTTTTAATGCGGCTTGGTTGTTGATACCAGATGGGCTGGTCTGACTATTTCACAAACTGCTGATGTACTGAGACTTTCATCCACAATCATCTCTAGGGTTTACAGAGAATGTTCCAGAAAAGGGAAATTATCGAGTGAGCAACTGTCTCCTGGGCGAAAATGCCTCGTGGAAGCCAGAAGACAGAGGAAGATGGCCAGACTGCTTTGAGCCGATTGGAAGACAACAGTAACTCAACTAACCACTTGTTACAACCAAGGTATGTGTCTCTGAATGCACAGCATGTTGAACCTTCTTACCAAAAATGGAAAAACATCATCAGATGTGGGGGGGGGGTCTCGATTTGTCGTGGTATGGTCAGAATTTGGTATAAACAACATGAAACTATGGCTCCATCATAGTTGTGGTGGTGTGACGGCGTGGGGGATATTTTCTTGGCACACATCTCATCACAAAGTACAACAGCTTAGCTTTTTAACATGACATTGAGTTTACTGTACCCAAAGTGGTTCAATTATGGTAAAGATTAGATCACACACGTGCTGGACAACAGCAAGAAAACGGGAGATAATCCAAATCTAAAAATGTATCAGTTTGTGCAAATAGTTTTATTTTTTTAATTAAACTCACTTATTTTTAAATGGATAATCTACTATCAAAAGCTGAGATGACATTTATGCTAGTACCACGTATGTCACAAGTAATGTGTCTGAGATTAATGCTTAATTTTGAAAGTTTTTCATCCTTGTACTGTATGTCTGTCTAAATAGAACTGTAATTTAAACCAGTCAAACCGTTTGAAGTAGCATATCAAATGAAGTGAAGTTATGATGTACCGCCGCAAGCACAAGCTTTTCCCCTAATAGCTGCCAATGCAGAAAGCTCTGTCGATCCCCAATTATACCATGATAAAGTTAGTCTTTCTTAATTGTCCATTAACGTAATTATCACACACAGTAATTGCCTTTTAAAATAATGGGCACCAAAATGGCCCAGTAGCTGAATTTTGATAAGCTCAACACCTAATTTAGACCCATGATGTTTTACCTGAGTGATAAAAATGCACCAGGGAGTGATTAAACCACAGGAAAAACAGATTCCGAGATCATTAAATGCTTAAGTGGAGCAGTTTTCCTTTGAAACCACATGAACAAGGCCAGGAAGTCTCTAAATTAAAATTTGGACAAATAATAATGAAGTAAAGAGGCAATTGTCATCGCAGCGAACGAATAGAGTGGAAAAAGAAAGAACGTAAAAAGAAAAAACGTATATGTGGAGAGGAGGCTGCATGAAAAAAGAAAAGAAGAAGAGAAGTGGATAAGGACAGTATAGACCTGAGAAACAAACACAAAAAGTGATAAAAACAATGAACGTTAGCAACAGACAGAGTGGGCAAAGGAGTGTGGGGATGCCTGCTGGGCTTCCTCCAAAGTGACAGCTCGATAAACACCTGAGACTCAGACAATGATGATGGGCGTCAAGGAGCGAAATGCAGCCTGGCTCTTGCTTGCTTCCTCTAGTCTGGTGATAATGGTAATAAACAGCAACATAAATGAACTGAGCACCTGTGTGTGTCTGGGTGGGTGTGCGGATATGTATGTTTGCAGCATAAACGAGTAACCCTCTTTGGTTTGACAGGGCTTTATGGATGGTGTGTGCATTGCCAGGATAAAAGGCAGATCTATTTGGGCCTTATATTAGAAGAGTGTATGGGTAGCCATCATTCTAGCTACTATCTTCCTTTTGCTTCTCTTACTTTCCTAAACCCTCTCCTTTGTTCACTCTTTGCTTCTTACTTACTTACTTTCTCTTCATATGCTCTATACTTTTTCTTTTCCTTTTCGGTCACCTCAGATCTCATGTTTATTATCAGTTTAGTAGCATATTGCCTTTACAGTCGATCTCAGATGGGCCCTCCTAAATTCATCTAAAGAGAGTATTACAGAAAAGCTTCCACAACTGATTAAAAATGCGAGTTTGGAAGTTATGACAAAACACTGAAGCTTCACATCTGCCATGTTCCTTGCATGTGGATAAAAGAGTGGTTTGGGTTTGATTGCGTTTCATGGAGTTGACAGAGCTGTTACAGACCATAACAAGTGGATGTATAAGCTGTTAGCTATGTGTGTGTTTGACAAACAACATTTCAGAAAGTTATGTTTGCTGTGCCTGAATGCCGTTGTGCAGTTTTGTTATCGTTTCACTGTAGCTGTGTCTGTGTGTTGGTGTGCAATATGAAGACTGCATGAACATGGACTTGTCAGATAAATTAGTCAACAACTTCAGCAAAGGGTTGCTCAGATATGAGTAAAATGCTGTACTTAGGAAGTTTAAAGTTTTGCTTGTTAAAACACAACATAGATTAGACTTTGGATTTTATCCCTCTGGGCCCAGTTATGGGGAAGGGACGTGTCTGTAATTGGCCAGCCATATACTGTAACTGAGTTTTAATGCGATCACACTGAAGCTCCTCCCGTATCAGCAAAATTTGTGGATTAGTCTCTGACCAAAGAGCTGGCTGACCTTAATTATTAGTAATGAGATGCATACTAATGTACCAGAAATCTATAATTCCTGAAAGGACTCCTGACAGTTATTGCTCTAATGAACTCGCTTTACCATTACATACCACCGCTGATGACCAGTAGCATTGTATTGAGTTTTTTGCATTTCTAACAGTCTGTAAGACCACATGTAATAGACGTGGTTGTGAATCAAAAGTATTCCCTACATCATCTTAATTATTAAGATGGTGGTTTGATCCTCTGGGTTTGGGCTTCAAGAGTTCATCAAGGCTCTCAGCTGATCAAGAGGGTCATGTGATGTGATCACTGCAGTTTCTCTATTATTTGTCTGTTGTTGAAGACTATCCTGGTAATGAGAAGGTGAAAACTCAGTTTGCCGGCTGGTCTGTTCAGTCGTATCCTTTGATTATAAGTGCTAAGTAAAAACTGAAAAACTGAAAAAACGAAATCAAAATGTGTTAGTTGGAACTCAGGACCAAAGAGTGGCACTAATAAAAGCAGACAACACAAAAATCAAATGATGGTCCTTTAAATGAGAAATCATTACTTCATGTGCGCTTGTCCAATAATATTTGTGGATGTGTGGCTGTGTGTAATGCATTTGATCAAGTTGACATGAAATGAAAAGTTTACATGGTACATAAGGGTTTTTATGTGTTTATATTCATCAACCTTAATCTGACATTTATAACGTGTTCATGCAAATCTGTGTCTGTCTGCTATAGATAGTTAGCTGTAATGTGTGCATATATAGGTATATTTCAGCAGAAACTTCAGTGTGATCAGTCCCTGTCTAAAATGGTGAGTTAGTAAAACTGATCTAACAGCGAAAAGTGTGAAAAGTGTTTTCTTAGCAGGAGCAATTAAAGAAAAGAAGAAGAAAGCGGAAGAAAGTCACCTGTCTAATAAAAACGGCTTCTGTTGTATCACTTTCATCAGTGGGGAGTCACAGAGAGTGGAACACATGCAATATTAATAACAGGAAGCTGAGCGAGTTCAGAAGAACACCGCTTCATAACTCTCGATACCTGTTTGTTGTTTAGTAATTTTTCAGTCTCATTTTGTTTATGATACTTTTGTGCATGATTTGATCTTTGTGATGTTTGCTGATGATTGTCAATAACCTGACCAATGACCAGTTGGAGAAACAAAAGGAGAAGGCTACAGCTTTCATTCATTAGAGCACATTCATGATCATGCAATTGTGCACTGGCCTCAAACAAAATACAGCATACATGTATACATGAACCTGGATGCAGTCTTTTCTTTCTTAACCTTATATTAAATCATTTATTTTATTTTAGATAGAGGTTTGTATACAAAGCCATTATTATTTAACATGCCCATTATGAGATTTGCCCCAAAACTAACAATCAATGAGTTATTCAAATTAAAATTAATCCCCCTTGTGTCCATGTAGACAATAGGCATCACACAGACTAAACTACATTTTAAAAAATGTGTTACACAAGCTGACACGATAAACAAACACAGTTTAGCCCTCAATCCATTTTTGACTGTACTGTAATGAGCAAAGATTAAGCTGTGCAGTTCTGGACACATTTTACAATGTTGGAAGTTTTACTGCAGAGATATCAGTCAAATATGAGCAGTTATAGCTCATTCAGATGCTAAAAGCAAACCAGTCAGCCAACCAACCATTAAGGCAGTCAATCAATCCATCAGCCAGTCAGTCAGTCGACCAGTGTATGACAAATTGAATATTTCTGTCTGCCCATTACCCATTCACCTCATTCAAGAATAATCAGGTGTACTCAACCTCATCACCTCTCTCTCTCTCTCTCTCTCTTTCATTCACTCTCTCTCTCTCTCTGCAAGACTTTGCTAGAGGCAATGTAGAATCAGTGATGTGATTCCTTTTGTCATCCAGATAACTTAACAATTTGCAACTAGGATTTCTTCACAGTGTATGCCCACAAGTAGAATTTTAGCTAAATGAGGCATCAGTAAATCAGCAGGCAATTTGATGAAAGAAAAAGCCGCGCACTTCTCTTTTATTCTTTTGTAACATCCCCAATCTCTCTGTTCTATGTGCTGACTGTGCAAGATAGCGACAATTAAGGTTTGAAAAAGGCCCGATTTATAATGTGCAATCTGGCAAGACGGGATATTTTACTTTTCATGGTCTTTTAATGTTTAATGACTCAATTTGTGTTTCACAGAAAAATCCTAAACCATGTTGTGTTCAATTCGTTAGGTCATTGCACTTTTTTATGAAAATCTAGTTGACAACAGATTTCAGTTGGGCTGATTATGTCAGGTGACTTCACGCCAAGTCTAGAACTATTTGTTGTCTGTGAGACTCATTTAGTCCCGCCCCATATACTGTGTATTTTCATATCAAAGTATAATACAGTTATAAAAGTACTATTTGTTGATATTAAGAAAAGAGCAGTTCTGACTGCATTTCAGTGTGGAGAGATCATTTAAAAGTAAAAACAATGATTTATTGATGTACAGAGCATGAGTAACAAAAGTAATTTGGCAAAAGACACAGATGAAGAGACATAGCTGAGTAGCATCTCAAATGAAGGAAGGAAATAGGACAGAGCCCCCAGAGTCTTGATGCTGTGGTGGTGAAGCAGATGGCAGAAGGAGACTTGGATGAGACTTGCTGAATGTCCAGGATAAGATGGAGATGGGCTGATGGTATGTTGATGAATGATCATTTGCAGAATGGCAGAGTGACAGAACAGCACAGAGTTTTAAAGAATGGAGAACATTGTGTGTTATTATGAAGGGAAGAGCGGTATATCCATAGAGTACAAAACTAAAGTACAAATATACCTTTTATAATGCTGTTAAGTTAGGTATAAGAGTCTATAGGGATTGTCATGCTTTTGGCACAAACCTCAGGTGGCCACTCCGGGAACTGCAGTTTGTGGTAGGCCTATTTATAAGCTGGCTTTATTTTTAAGCTCCAGAGGTTGTTGTTTGGCAAAAATGCAATGCTCAGAGATACCAAATAAACCACGGCCTCTAGGTTAACGAAGTTGTAATCTAGTAGTTTACCCCAGGTAAAAGCAACCCAAGTACATGTAAAACGCAGTTCTTAAATGATGATTTCATTCGTTGAGGGAACAAAACAAATCTACCTGGCCTTATGTGGAAAAAGTAATAGTCACCTCTTGTTAAATCGTGAATTAAATATGATTAAACACATTTTTTGGCACACAAAATTCTATTTCACTAGCTACACCCAGGCATGACTGCTGGCCAGAGGTGTCCAGCCTACCAAAATTAGGTCACAAAATAACCCAGAACAGCATCTAAAGACATGGAGGCCAAATTTTTATCCAAAAGACCAAAAGGAACATAAAGCTTTTCCTCACATTTTTCAAAGAAACATTTTAGTGATCCTCAAGCGTTTGGGGGAAAACATTCTGTGGACTGATGAGACAAAAGTTGAACTTTTGGGGAGTTGGAGTCCTGTTACATCTGGCATCAGACTAACTCAGCATTTCATAAAAAGAACATCATACCAGCTGTCAAACATGGTGGTGATAAAGTAATGGTCTGGGGCTTTGCTGCTTCAGGACCTGGACAACTTGGCATAATTTATGGAAGCATGAATTCTGCTCTCTACCAGAAAATCCTGAGGGAGAAAAGTCCTGCAAAAATAAAGCAAAATAAAGGTTTTGGTGTGACCTTGTCACTGTCCAGATTTAAATCAGACTGAGATGTTTTGGTATGACTTACAAATTTTTCTGTAGTGCACTGTGGTTGCCAAGGGGTCACTGACTGGCTTCAAGGCCTTCCTGACTGGGGCTTCAGTAATCAGTTTCATAGAAAACCTAAAACCTCCAGCAACTACTCGCTAACCACCAAGGAATACACATTTTTTTTCACTGTTGGGTCACCCGCTGGGCCTCTGTGACTGATGTCATATGAATTGTCAAGCTGCGAGTGAGGCAGCTACTAGAGCTCCAGTTCAGTTCAATTTTGTCTGCTTCCCACTCCCACATTTTTTTTTATAATTGAGACTGTATAATTAACACAAAAACACACTACACACATATAAATGTTTAAGTAGAAAATTCAGTACATAATAATGCTGCTAGATGTTTATGTTAGGCTTTTTTTACACTAATAGATGACAACAATTGAATATTTATTATTTTCATGGCTTTTTATGGCTATGGATAACCCGTACCAGCGGCACACCAGATACATAACCTGCTGCACAATAGCACTTTCAGGACTGACTCAGAGATTTCAAACCTTGCTGGTCACATTAAAGAATGGTGACAGAATCAGTAACTGTTGTCCACTATAGCAATCACATATCATAGACCAAGGCTCCTATGGTGAGTCTGGATGAAAGATGATCTCACCCGTTCTGTTGTCATACAGTGTCATCGTCTATATTGATTGTTTGACAGATTACTCCCACGGGGAGCAGTATTGGCAGATTGTGTGTGTTTCTTGTTTTCATTTCTGGGTTTCTTGGCATGATGCAGTTGACATAGGGTGTATTGATTGGGCAATTATTGCAACACTTGAGACAGCTGGGATCAAAGGGGTTGGAATAGGAGGAGCATGTGTAAATGTGTTGTTGTAGCACCAGGAAAAATATTCTCTATTGAGCAGCAGCTACACCTTGTACACAAAGGCATGAGCACATACGCCCTCCTCGGGATAAAAATGGAATATTATTAACAAAACACAAAAATTTAAAGAAATGTAAAGAAATAAAGAGTGTACTGGAACATAATAATAATCAATCCCTGCTTCCTCATCCTCAGCTAAACGACCTGTTCATTAGTGTGACCAGCAGCAGTAGTAAGCAATATATTGTTACATCCGAGTATTGATTTGAAGTGGGGTATGTATAGTCTTTCTCCGTAAAATGCCATGTAAACCAAGAGAAGCAACGCTGTTTAATAAGAAAGGGCTTAATTGCTCTGTGTTTAGAAAACAGCTTGGTCTATTCTCAAAAGACCCCAAAAGTCTGGCAAACTGATCAGTATTCATGTGGATTTGCAGATATACAGAGGGCTCCAGCTCATTCCTCGCATCCTGGACCTTTAGGTATTTGTGTGATAAACGTTGCAAGAAGCATTGTTCACCAATTAAAGACAACAATTGCTGCAAATAGTGTCTTAAATCAGCTCGTGTTGTCACTGTATCACAGAGAGTGGATCGTATGAGGGAGGGAGACAGAACTGCATTGCTCTATAGCAACTCTCCAGAGGCCTTTAGTGAAAGGACTGCACCAAATATATAAAAGGGACTTAACTTGATGTTTTAATTGCCTGTGCGTTAACAGCAGTTGAGGTAAATGAGCAGCATTTAAAGACTGAATTATAGCTTTGTTTTTAGAAAATGAATCGATAAGAAAAGAAGTAGTGGAGTCCTATCATACACAATCAAAACTGAGATTATTGATGCCATTGCACTTTAAAATATTCTCTTAAAAAGTCACTTTTTCTACTGAATCAGTCAGAAAAGCAGCATATATATTTTACTATTATAATATTCATAATTTATAACAAGCAAACAATGAGTTGCAGGAATATAGTGAATACCATCACCGGACCATCTGAAACACAGTTACTAAAGCATTGCCTGCGGCAGGGGTGAGTTTCATTTACATCTCTCACTTTTATTATTCACTTAGTTTTAGAGAGTCTGGCAAAAATAGGTGGACTAAAGATGATCAATATGAACAGTATTAATATTTACAGTACTCTTAGAGACACTTAATGACTTAAATTAATATTGTATAAACTGCAGAGCTGAGACAGGATAAAGAGTAATGAAACAACACAGACGTTCACTGACTACAAATATGAGTTCATATAAAACGTGCACGCACACCGAAAAATAGATAGATAGACAATTCCTTTTTGGACATGGCACAAAAAGATAGACCAACATATAACACACCTGTACACACATTCTCACACACACACACACTCACACACTTGGGGGCCATGTTCCAGACATCCTCCAGAGTATGATGGGGGCAGGGGAGACAGTGATGGATTACATGCACATCTGGGCTGTAATAAGTAGGCCCCATATCCCACCTGCATTCAGCAGGAGGCAGAAATCCTGCATAATGGCTCCGCATAGAAGGCCAGGTACCCCAGGCTTGTATAATGCCTTGTCAGCGTGCATGTGTGCATTAGCGTGCACGTGTGCGTCAGCATGCACGTGTGCTTCTGTCATTACTGGATTTACAGCTCAGAGCAAAAAAAAAAAAAGACGTTTTCAAAAACATTCAATATCACAGCTGTACCTGAGAAAAAGACATGCAGAAATGAACATGAAGTGTATTTCTGATCTTTCTTCTGATTTTAAAAGACACGATAAAGATATTTATCTGTCGCTCATCATTTACAAGGATATTGTTTTAATTTGTAAGCGATAGAACACATATGTGTTTTTTGTTTGTTTAGGTTAGTGAATCAATTGCTAAATGCTTCTAGAGGTCCCATAAAGGATTTACAGGACATAACAAATTGTGAAGAAAAAAAAAATCCATTCTAACGCACAAAAAGAGATGTCTCCTTTTAAACCCCTAATAAAATTGCTGATAGAGATCTCACAGGTGCTGGAATGAGACAACAATCAATGGGCCACAAAAAGCAAGACACAGAAAACTACCACCTGCGATAATCCCTGAGCTTGTTTAGCAGGGCAGTCTATCCTCATCATACTGTAATGCATCTACTAAGGTAGCCTATAGCCTCAATAGCTCCTTAAACCAAAGACACCTGGGGGAAATATTTCAACTTAATTTATTAGTTCCTTCTTCTGTTTTTTATGCCAAAGAACTTTAGAGATGATGGTGGCTTAAATAAATGGTAGATTAATATTCATCATTGATCATTTTAACTAGCTGTGACCTGATAT
>VOQK01015989.1:89465-100538 GCA_015052645.1 Benitochromis conjunctus
ACAGACAACCATTCACACTCACTTTCACGCCTATAGCCTAACCCATGCATGTCTTTGGGCTGTGAGAGGAAGCCAAAATACTCAGAAAGGATCCAGACAAGGACAGAGAGGACATGCTTCCTGTGATGCTTCCTGCATCTCTGTGCTAAAAAGTCCTGCAACAATATTTTGATGTGACAGTAAACTCAAACTGAAGTTTGATTAATGAGAGTTATTTTGGTTTAATAGACCTCTTCTTAGGACTGTGTGGGTATGCGCAATCACCCAGTAATCCACAGTCATGCGTTCAGCCATAATTTCCGTCAGTTTTCTGTTGACTTTGTTGCTCCTCAACTGCCATACCTACTGTATTAGCACATGGACTTAGCTCTTTGTGTGATTCTAAAATATCATACGAATGATAAATGTAAAATAGGGCCATGGCATTGAAAAATCCCATTTTTATTTCACACAACAATACAAATGAGGACACTACCAACATAGCCAAAAATGTGCCACTGTCCTAATATTTCTTGCACAACTCGCCCTTTGTGTGCCTCTCAACTTTTGTAATGTCTCTTGAAACGGTAAGAGGGGTTGACAGCTCATTCTCCTTAAAAAAAAATAAAAAATATAAACATGTCAGTTGGTGTCAGCAGTTGCTCAAAGTCTAGCATCCCTGTGGAGCACAGAGTAATTCAGTCCATCTATTTTGAAACAGTGCAACACTTAGCTTAGTCACAAGCCTGAGCAAAGGCAGACAGTGCAGAAAGACAGCTATCGATCAGAGACAGGCTGTCAGATGTTTGAGGGAGAGGTTCCCTGGAAATCGCCTCTAACGAGCTCTGCTTTCCTCCCACTGCAGCTTTTGATTCATTGGCGTCGGGAAGAGAGAGAAAGACGTAAGAGATGTGCTATGGTAAATGTGCGGTTTAGTGTCACAATCAATGAAAACAGCAGCAGCACTCCCGTCTTAGACACGAGCCCGAACACACACACGCACGCACACACACCCTTTACCCAAGCAAAATCGTTTTTGGAGTAGAAGCAATAGAGAGGCAAGTGTATTGAGATCTAATCAAATATCCTAACACAGTCTGTGTATTGATCAGAATTTCAAGGCAGAATTAACCAGTGTTCCTCCCTTGTTTGTTCACTATCTTAGAAGAAAACAGATGTTCGGAATAAGCAGAGTGGGGAAAAGGACAACGAAATTATAATACACAAGAGAAAGTAAAGCTTTCATTGAGCAAGTATTTTGTTTGTCTCGATTCGTACTCAATTCATGGAAATGCACGGCTGATAAAGAAAGCAAAATGTATAAGTAGCCGCAGTGTTGAAAAGTCACCTTTTAAGATGTAAAAATGAATATGAAAAACAAAGAAAAAAAGGTTTTATTTGAGCAATGAATGCAATCAAGAACAATTTTTTCCCCCCACATGTTAATAACGTTATAATTAAATGAATCGACTATTGTAAAAATCATAATCTGTTATTCAGTGTCATTTAATTTAGAGAAAAGAATTCTACAACATGTTTGTAAGATTTTTTTTAATTAATCACCTTGAGAAACATGAAGTTTTGATAACTGGGATAACACAAAAAGAAATTCTTCGTCTCTGTTAATGTGCATCTTTTTACAGTTGCCCGTCATAAATGTGTGCCATTTAAAAGGCTTTTCCAACATATATGTTGGCTGGATTGTCACTGAACAAAGCCCTTTGCAAAACAGTCACATGACCCATTCTTAATGAAAACAATTATTAGTAGCAGTTTGAGTCAACTATGAACACATTGATCGCAAAAAAGCTAGAAGTCAAAATTTGCTCTTTTCACTACACTTTCGTGTCCTGTGTGATAAATGGCATCTTCCATTTAACACTATTTGTATTTGCCATCTTCTTCGATCCATCTATAAACTCTCCCACACTGCAAGCGCAGTTAGACTAGTGAGAGGTTTGCTATGATGCTCCAGAGGGGACATGGATGTGTCAGGGAGGAGGACAGACCTCTAATTAGTTGGCTTCTTTCTCTTGGGAAGGGAGTGTCTCTGCTTCCTAATGAGCGCATTGGAGACCAGTGAGACAAACCCTCGCTAGGTCGACCAGCAGTGCAGATTTCTGCCTAAAGTACACTTAAAGCACCTCAAACTGTTTGTCCCTAAAGGTCTCACTTCTTTTTTTTTTCTGTCATTCACTTTCTTTGTCTCCTTCTTTCACTCTGAAAAGCTTGACCCCCACCAACTCTCTAACAACAACAAGCTACTCTTTTTCTCAGAAGACTTTAACACACATAGGTGAGTGCGCACAGAGAGTCCACACACAAAATCAACGCCCAGGTATTGGAGACAATCACACTCTACAATGCCCCATTATTGCTGCGGTGTGCTAAGCAAAGCATCAATACACAGCTCCTTAAGCTCCTAGAAAGGAGGTTTTAATCTGAAGCAATAAGACCACTGAAGATAATAAATTACTTGAGAGTCTGAACATACTTGCACAGGCGATTACCTTCTCAGTTTGTGGGAGAGCAGCAGGATCATCTGTTGACTTGCACAAGGGAAGAAGTCTGAGGAGAGAAATAATTCACACCACCCTCCCACCTCCCACCCCCCATACAAGCGATAGCTTAGTGGGCTGTGTTATGTTGGGGTTTGATTAAAGAATCCTCTCATTAAAAGGTTCCCTCCAGTTACTAATCAAAGCAGAGTCGATATCTGGGAATTAGCTCGCCAAACACTCTTGCCCTGCTGTTTTCACTCTGCTTCCTGCTTTTGCTTACTCTCTCTCTTTTTCTCTGTTCATCCATTTCCTTCTCTATACTTCTGCCCAACTTTATCTGCATTTTTGTCCCTCCTTTAACCTCACAGGCTCTTCCATCTTCTTTATCTCCCCTTTGTTTTCCTTCGCGTTAAATATCCAGTCTTCTTCTCTGTCCATCTATTGCTGGCAAATTTACCAAGAGATGGAAGTCTGCTGATGTCAGTCAGCTGTACAATACATGTATCTTTAGAGACAGGAGTCAACTGGCCAAGGAGTTACATGTTATTTTGTTTTAAATGTTATACACTGAAAGTATTGATCTTGAATTTGGTCGATTACACTCTATGGTTTAAGGCTGTTTAGGAAAACAGTAAAAACCAACCCGTTTCCTCGTGACAATGAAGAAAACATCAGCCACTTTGGGGTAAGTGCCCTAAAAAGAACTGTTTATGTTCAAATAACTGTGCAATCCAGCACCCCAGTAATTACAATGGGAGGAGGTCACATAATACATTAATGAGATGCAATGTTTGCAGGGGTATGTTGGAGAGATGCCCAAAAAATTGACGTGACAGACTGTTGATTGGAAATTGAACTGATTCCTTTTTTGTTCTTATCTTCTGGTTGGAGGTTATGTGATTGCATGATGTACAAATGTGTACTTCTGTATTTCTTCAGGTCAAAACATTGTGACCATTGAGTCCATGGATGTACAGTCGCATTCATTTTTGCCATTCATGTTTTGTATGTTTTGATCAATTGAAAATATATGCCAGTATAAACAAATATTACCAGGTTTCAGAAAAAGCTTGCATACATTCTTGTAAAGATATTCAACATATTTGTAGTGGCTGGTACAGTGAAAGTATTTTGTTTCTGCATTGAAAGTAGCATGACAATATACATGTCATTTTAGGGTTGGTGTAGTTTAGTTGACTGATAACACAAAAATCCATATTCTACTTCCCACATAATCAAAGAACACAACATTTGACAAAAATTAAATTTAAATGGCAGAACTCATGTGGCTCCCTTTATGTTTTATCTTTATCGATCTATCACTGCTTGACCTTTCTTGTGTATTCAACAAAGCATTTTAAAGGTTTCCGCGCAAATCCATGCACTCTCTTTTGTATGATCATGCCCTTCACTAACCACTGAACACAGGGCAGCATGGCTCCCACCAGAATCTCTGTCATACCTCCTCTGTCTTTTACCCATTTTGTATGAGTGTTAGATCCTCTCTCAGCCTGTCCCAGACACAGGGGGTGGAGTGGCATCAACAAAGAGACTCGGCTTCTGTGGACTGATCTCTGCGTCCTTTTGTGTTGACACTGTTTTCACGAGCTGTGTAAAAAGCTACAAAGGTTTTCTGCTTCACACTCTGTTGGCTAATTGCATCAAAGCATTTGGAGTCTGTTGTCTCAGCCCCTGTGTTTGTACAAGCATCAAAAGGAAAGAGCTTCAGCATGTGGAACCTGTGCCAGATATCATCTATCCAGCACGGAGGGACACAAGAATGCATAAACCACGAGAGTGTGACGGTGGCATTTGTTTGTCTCGACCTGTACAACAAATACAACCTGACAGGAAATTTAGAAATTCAGCAGCTCTCTCTCTCTCAATAATGAAGGAAACCATATGGCACAGTTTGCCTAAGATAGAGTGAGAGAGATGCAAATAATGTGAAGTGAAGATGAGAAGAATGAGGGATAATAGTGGAGAAAAACGAGAAGTTAAGAATATTTTCTACAGCAGGCTTGCAGTTGATTAGACAGTGCGTATAAAAGGGACACCTTGAAAACTGACATGGGATCTATGCAGGGTGTGTTTGTCTGCATAGGCCTTAGTGTGATTCTGTATTCATACCCATGACTAAGTATGATCACGTGCATGCATTCTGTACAAATGCATGACTGTGCATAGAATGAGAATCCATACACTGCCCGTTTTTACTCTGCACACTGTGTTTGTGTATGACAGCAGGGTGGGCCACGCAGAGCAGGGCTTTGTTGAAGCTAAAATGCTGGCAGTGTCTGTTCATCCAGCCATGTGACATGATTTATGTGTGAGATACAGAGTGTAAATGTCCTGCCTGTGACCAGCAGACCAAACAACAGACCAAACCTGAAGATGAACAAAACTGATTATACTGTGTTTTCCAGCTCACTCATATTTCCTACCACTCTCCCTCAATCTCTCTCTGTGATACCATGTCTCTTTATCTTTATTTTTCTCTCTTTTTTCTTCTATCACCGTATCTTTGTTTGACCTGAGATCCCTCACTGCCCATGCCCTGATTTTCTTCACCCATACGCAAGAAAACTTGGATAGATGTGCTCAGTCTCTGGGTATGCTAAGCTACCATCACAGTCATTGACGCCACTGTTTTTAGAAGTTGCACATTTGCAGTGTTGCGTTTCCTCGTAACGTGTTTTAAAGATGTGTTAATAGCATAAGATTTATAACATTTATGCTGCTGTTAATGTGACAAAATGAGAAAAAAGAAAGAAGAAGGTCAGAAGTTCAGAGTGAGCAAACAATTTAACATATTCAGTCTTGATGTAATGCAGTTTCTCTGTTCTTTTGGTGTAGGCAGCAATGAAATGACAGTGCTAAAAAAGTGCACAATCATCAAGCATTAACTAGATTGTACACAATGTAGTTAATTATCAATTTTAAGAACAATTTTAAGAGCTTTATTACCTTGGCGCCAAGGTACATCATCAGTAAAAAGTTGAACAAATAGTGTTATACCACATAATTCTTAATGTGCTCTCTATATGTATCTCTTTTGTTTTAGAAGAAATGGGTACTATTAAAATTTGTTATAATTAAAATAGTAACGATAAAGCAAATTATATAAAAAATGAATAATATCAAATTTGATTTATACCACTAATAGTTTGAGAATTATTGTGCCATTAATTAAAGGTTATAAATACAGCAACATATTTAACCTTGAATCAGGGCAGCTCAACCACCTGTAATACCAAGTGTAATGGTATTTTTCCTGCACGACACTAACTGGAATTTTAATGCAGTTGTCAAAAAAAAAATCTAATATGAAATGATTCTGCAAATGTCTGGAAAGCTTCAGAGCAGTCACACATATGGAGAGATGGTGGTTATGGTAAATAAAATGTGGTTAATGACAGATTTACTGCGGATTTACTGTGATACTGCCAATAAAGTGGCAAATAGCAATAGCAATAGTGAATGGTGCAATATGTCCTGCAGTGTGTAGGAGTGGAGGAACTTTGCAACAGTCGTTTTGGGTCGTCAAAAGGATTTTTCTTTAAAACAAAACAAAAAAACAGGTTTAAACAGCTTTTAAAAAGGTGCTTTTTGGGGTTGTTTTTTTGGTTGGGGTAGTTATTTTTTCCTCATCAAATTTAGCAGTGAACATCAGTATTATGTGCTGTATAATATGTAATGGCCCTTGTTTTATTCGTAAGGCTAAGACGAACAATCTTGTGCTTTATACCCCTGAGACATTTGGGGGAATGTTAAAATACAATAAGTTTCCTTGTCCTAACCCCCAGCTTTTAATAAAATCTGAAAACCTCTTGTTCAATTCCACATAAAAATGCCAGTTAGTGCATTAAGTGGCCTTACAATACGAACAATGTTATTAAGTCACCTAATTGAATGAAAAGAATAAAGCACAACAAATGTTCCACTGAGTTTAGTTATACTATTTAACTCATCTTCAGTGAAGTTCTTCTGAAAATCTTTTTAAAGAATTATTCATTTTTATAAAAGAGTCTGAATCTGGTACAAGAACATCCACGGTGTAAGTTTACCAACCCCGATGCAAGTGTGGTTTAACGTCAGTGCTGGGTGGATGAATGGCCAACATTTTAACATGACAAAACAGATTAACTGTGCTCTTTCTTCTCATACACAGCATTGGCACATCATATCAACTTTGTATCACAATTAACTTTTAAAAGATTACGCTCATAACCTGAACATTCAATTTTCAGTCGTTTAACTGTTTGTACCAAGGTCAAGAGTAAATCGTCAAGCTTGGCATTTTCCTTAAACGAGTCTTTGAAACTTTGCCCTTCAACAAAGAATGTTTGAATTGTTTTAGGCACAAAGTTAGATGGGATGAAGGATGTGTGGGGAAAGGAGAGTTGACAGCAGATGAAAAAAGTATAAAGCAGATAAGGGTTGAGAAAGAGAGGAGAGGAGGAGAGAAATAAAGGACACTAAAGAAGATTAGGACAGAAGGGAATGTCAGTGTCCATGTGTCCAGGTGTAGAAATGATGGGGAGTGGCAGACTGTGTGTGTAAATTACGGGCTGGCATGTTGAATATTTATGAAGGAGAGGGAAGCGCAAAAGGAAGAGATGGACACAGGAAGGAAATTGGAGGGGACAGACTATCTCCTCTGATGGATAATGACGGCCTCAAGTCACAGATTAAAGCCTGGACAACTGCTTCAATAATGTTAAATCCACCATGGGGCTTTTTTCAATGCGTTTAACAGAAATAGGGCGGGAAAAAGACTTCAAGAATGAACAATTTCTATAGAGAATGTAAAACATGATGATCATGTAATAACGACTATGTTTCAGATAATATTCTCAAACCAAGACTACAACAGCAGTCTGAGTTCACATTTATCATGCTTAACATGATTTATGATAACTAAATAAGATTCAGTTAAGTACTAAGCAACTGAGCAAACATGTGGCTTTCACTTATATTGATTAATATCACATTTATATAGTTTAAAAAAAAATAATGTATGTATTCAAAGATAAACTAAGGCCACATTTGATATTTAAGAGGAATGAATTCATGTGTTTCTAGTAAATAAATAAAAAGAATACATAGATAAATAAATAATGACTTTATTTGTTAAAGTCGCACATCCACACTCAGGTTATTGTATCAACACTAGTAAAACCTGTCAAGCAATATATAGCCTTAGTACGTAGGTTAATAAGTACATATTGTAAGTACTTTGATTGTGTTCAGTACAAAATAGTATCAAAAAGAACCGCACAAATACAAACTTTTTTGTAGATCATTACGTGTAGGGTGCAGGACTGTGGATGCAATGGGCCAAACGCTTTACAGAGTGCTCATGCACATGCATAGTGGCACATATAGTGATGTTTAATTAGAGCAGCAAGTTCCCTTTGGCAATGAAACCTCCTGGTTTGGGAGAGAAGCATCTGGACAATACTATCCCAGAGGCCCACATGCTGGCAACTAACTGAGGAGTCCCCACTGTGTTTGAAGACAGAATACAGAGCAGAGCAAAGCTGCCTGTCCAGAATAACACATCAGTCAGACAACTGGGGCCAATTCACATGTCCAAAGGAGCGACATACATAGAACAGAATAGAATTAAGGGAGGTTGTTTTGACGATTAAGTTCTTTTTGTGATGAAAAAAAAAGAGTATTCAGAGTACATCGCTGTACATCATGTCTTCAAAGTTGTCTATGCTCATCTATGCGCATACTGGGACAATGCGGGTTTATATTGTATAAGCTAATTTGCTAATAACCAGATATGTAGTATTGCCATATCTGTTTGCATATACAGTGTACAGACAGTATTGTCTTTCTATTAAAAGGAAACATTGTTATTAAAAGTGCTCTTATGTAGTGTTGCATATTTGTGGCAATGATGAAAGAAGAGGAGCAAAAGACATTCAGCAGGCAGGAACAAAACCACATGGAAACAGATAGATAGAATGAGGACAGCTTGGACCGGACCTAGAGGAGAGCAGCGGTAGCAGCTGTTCATATTTCCTGTTCTCTCCAGGCCTATATACCAACACATCATGGCAGCATACCCTGGGGATAAATCAGAGAAAGGCTCTTAAAACAAAACCCAATTAGCACAATGTAGCAATAATGGGCTTTTCTCAGGTGCATACTCTGTTTGGTCTGCCATCTGCACTCACATCTATATAGCCCAGCTCATTGCATGTTAGATTTAAGCTTACACCAAAGTACATTTAAATCAGTTGCATATATTTCAGTCATTTTATCACTGTTGCTGCGCTATAACCAGTTTACTTCTCTTCACGTTATAGAAGGTTTACTAATGCATAACATAAGGTTTAGCTTCAAACAAAAAATACATTTTTTCTATTTTCATTTGAGCTTGTTGCAAATACATAGTAAAATCTTAAAGCTGCACGATTATAAGGGGATTATTTTCTTGCAGAAGATTCAATTTTTTCCCGTGGGAGTCAGCAGATTGACAGTAAGCAGAGCCTGACATAATGCACGTTCTGAAACTTTTGAGTCAGACACAAAGCAACGTAACAAAAATTCTGACAAAATAGAAAAAGGGGAAAAGTAACACCATGGAATATCTACAGTAGATAAGGTGTGTTTTTTCAGCCACGCAGCAATTCCTTTCCATACCGCGCTGCATGGGAATGAAATGTCATCTCTTTTTTCTTAAGGAATGAAAACAGCTTAGATATCTGATAATGCGGTTTTGCTTTTTTGTGTCTCCAACATCCACTTGTTATTTAGGTTGGGCAATTTTAAAGACACATTTAAGGTATGTTACCATTACACTATATATATTAAATACTATATAATAGATATAGAAGTACAAAAATGTGCAATGGTGTTTTTATTAACCAATTAGTTAGTCACTTGATGTTTTATTGTCATCCAGAAAGGTCAGTATTATCTGAAGAATGGGTGTATGTTTTGAAAGTTACTCAAGAACAGGTCAAGAGGGCAGACTAGAGGGAAATGGAAATATTAAATATAGATGGCGATTGCTGACAGCACAGTGGAAGAGAAATAAACTTTCCAACCATGGAACACCCTGTCAACAGTATATGCCCACATCCTTATTATCAAGAGGACTCATGTCAGCTCTGTCAGCAAGCTTGAAGTGTCTTGCTATCTGTGGAAATGTGTTAAGTAGATGTTGATCTGATGCTCTCCCTTTGCAGCTCTTCACATTTTCAGAACTGTCCAGTAACTTGGCGATAAGACAGTTTTAGCACATACGGAAGCTTTTTATTAATAAAATACAATTAATCAGCATTCAAATGTATATAAAATGTTCTCTAATGTGTTAAGCAAAGTGACTGCCTACTCTCAGGGCATGAAATCCCCCCATTTACTAGCCACATGCTGTATAATTTTTGGCTGTGGTGGGTGACTCAGGCTGTCTCACTTTTAGCCTGGCAGGTCACAAGATGGTTTTCTAAATGTGTTTTTACAATTCTATAACCTGAGCTGCTAACATGTTAAATTGACTTGGAAAATTTGGTGTCAGTCAGCCACTGTGATGGAAAAAGTTTCTTGGTCAGGTCTTTTTAAAAATAACTACTCATAATACAGCCTTGAGGAAAGCAATCTAGTCAGTGGGGCTTCCATTATAAAGAGCCAGCTATGGCACAAAACCTGTAGAGTGATGTTTAACTTTCAAGTCAAATGTTCTTGTTTACAATTAGTATGAAATAACACTCAAAAGTGCTACGAAAATGTGACATCAGTAACCTTTCAGCTCTGTTTGCATTTCCAGATGGACATGTGTCTGGACACAACTGCGTCAAGCTCCAACCAAACAGAGCAAGAAAATGTGTTACTATGTGTAACTGAGCAACTAAAAAATATATAAAGATTACATGGTTATATCTCCATATCATCCATCCATCCATCCATTCGCTTCCGCTTATCCTTTTCCGGGTCGCGGGGGGCGCTGGAGCCTATCCCAGCTGTCTTGGGGTGAAAGGCGAGGTACACCCTGGACAGGTTGCCAGTTTGTCGCAGGGCTAACACACATAGACAGACAACCATTCGCACTCACAGTCACCCGCATTCACACCTATGGGCCAAATGAATTATAACCCTTTATTTTGTCTAGTTCCCAGGCTACTGCATACCTGATATCATGGATTTTTCAGAGGATATCTCTGCGCGCATCAACACAGACAGTGCAAGTGTTGCAGTTGCTTCCAGTAAAAAGAACATTTCTTTGTGCAGCGCCTGTTACCAAAGTTCATGTGGTATTCAGTTCAACTCTGAGGCTTTAGCTTCATTTTTATAGCGTGACTAAAAGTGAATTAAAAACATTTTGCAAGACTTTTCAGCCTAGCCCCCGGTGATGGTTAAGAGACCAGGACACACATCACCAGAAGACGCCACTTGCCATCTGCCTAAATGATAAAGCTATTCCAGAGGTTACCCTCACTGAGGTACTAATATGCTATCATTTCATATCGCACACAGCATGGTGGCACAATTTTCCCAGGAAAACCAATTTGTAACACAACTGCATAAAATATGAATGATAAGTGAGAGCAGAGAGAGACACTTAGCTACTTGTAAT
>VOQK01015991.1:17509-28161 GCA_015052645.1 Benitochromis conjunctus
TGAGATAAGCTTATCTTACTGGATAAAACAGATATTGATAAGCTTTAACTTTGAGGACATAATTTGCATTTAAAAAGGTGATAAATCAAGGTACATGTTATTGGGATACGCAGCGTATCGCCAAATGTTAAAAATCACAATTATATCTTGTTGCAAGTGAAGTATTATGACAATATTGTACTATGGGGTGTCTGGTCCAACCTGTAACAGCATCACACAGTTACTGGAGATTTGTCAGTCAGTCAGGTTGGCTGTGGTGTTTAAATAATGCTCAGATCGTACTCAAGTGTGCTAATAAAACATCCCTCACACCATTACACCACTAGCTTGAAGCATTAGATGGATGGGTTCATGCTATCATGTTGTTTATGCCTAATTCTGAGCATCCCATCCAAATGTTACAGCAGAAATTGAGAGTCATTAGACCAAGCAACATTTTTCCAGGCTGATATGGTCCAATTTTGATTAGCCTATGTGAATCTTTCTTAATAGGAGTGGCTGTAGCCCGTTTGCTTTAGTATTCGATATGAGAGACATTTTTCTGTGCACTGTGGTTGTAACAAATGGTTATTTTAGTTACTGTTGCCTTGCCATCAGCTCAAAGCAGTCTGGGCATTTTCCTCTGACCTCTGGCATTTACACAGCCCCCCTACACCCACCCCCCCTCCCCGAGAAATGCTGCTCACTGCATATTTTCTCTTTTTCGGACTACTCTCTGTAAACCCTAGAGATGGTAATGGGGCAAATTCCCAGTATATGAGTACTTTCTGAAATACTCAGATCAGCCCCTCTGACGCTAACAACAATGCCACGTTCCAAGTTACTTCTTTCCCATTCAATTTGAGCTTCAACAGGTCGCCTTGAACATGTCCACGTGCTTAAATGCATGAGTTGTTGCCCTGTGTCTGGGTGATGAGATATTTGCATTAACAAACAGTTGAAGAGGTGTGTCTAACAAAATGGCCAGGGAGTATAGAACAAGCATTACGACAACTACATGTCTGAGTTTTTTACACAGACGCTTAGATTTTAATATTTGTTTTAGCCCGGCAGATATTTAATTAACGATTTAAAAAGCGATGTGCAGTAATCATTATAAAGCATCAGAGAAAACAACAAAAACAGAACTTTATATTTGTAAATTCAAATCTCTAATGTTGTCATTTGACATTAGGGCCAGTCCCTGCCTTCTTTGCAGCATCTGGTCTACCAGTCAGTGTTTGGCTGAGACTCAGAGCCAGATTACACTCAGTGGCGAATGGGATGTAGGATTAAGTGAATTTGGGCATACCTCACACACTCGCAGAACAATCAACAAAGCTGCATACTGTACATGTGCATTCTGTGGTCTGGGATGCAGGAGGTGGTGCAACATGTTTAAGCTGCTGCTTTATTGTGTGCAATATAACAGAGCCCAGATGTTGCGTGTGTGTGCTTGCATGTTTATGCAAAATGAGTTTTTGCATGGTAGATGGTAGATTTTTCAGTGTAATACTTGCAATACAGTGTAATGGTTTGCATAGTTTGTATAATGCAACATGCTATCTGTGCACTCCTTGTTGGATGTTTCATCATTATCTTTCATACATGTCATTTTATCAATATGAGTGAAGAGCAAATTTTGCAGGACAAGTTTGCTGGTGATGTGTGTATGTGGCCGTGTGTTGGCCTGCTGCATTTCCCCAGTGCTTGTTTTAAAACACAGTGATACAACAGGGACAATTAGACACAGCAGTTATTGGAAAAGGCAAAACAAAAACAGCAGATGAGCCATCAAATGCTGCTTGTATGAGAGGAATCCGATGTCTGTTTATGCAAGTGAACTTGACTGTTTTCATTCACATAGCCCGTATAAACATTCAAGCATTTTTTTGTAACTAAGCAACAGCAAAAAGATCATGCTTTTTTTTTCATGGTGCAGTGGTATGAGGGTCACATTTAAATATATTAATTTTATACTAAATGTGATTTTTAATAATTTTTTGGGGGGAATGCGTCATATCCATGCACACAAAGATAGATTTGTCATTTACTTCCGCTTGAAAGAATAACTTCTGATAAACTTCTGAATTGAAGTTTAACTGCTGTCACATACTGTTTGTATAGATCAATACTGCAGATCCAGATATAGACTATTATCCTTTGCTCACACGACACCACGGAAAAGATTTGTATTTGACAAAAATTGGTATTCCAATAAATATTAAGCTGAATAGTTAAAGATGGCCTGTCATGTTGTCAGCTTGATATTTTCACAGAGGAAGTTCATTTCCCTCCGAAGGCATAAGAAAACACCTTTCTGGGGATTTGTACTCAAGTTCAGTGTGCTTTACAACAACAGCTAAAAGAAACTCCAGATAGAGATTCTGAGAAACTTGCATTGTTCCATTGTAGCAGGACTGAAAATAGTAAAATTGGCCATTTCTTATGAGAAAACCCTATGAAGAAACCTGTGGTGACAGCGGGGAGGAAGAACTCACTTTTAAAAGAAAGAGCCCATCTATCAGAAACAGACTCAGGGGCATGTTGAAGACTTAAACTTCGATTGTTACATCACAGCCAAATACATTTTGAGTTTTTAGCGCGTTAAAAGAAGCATCATAAACAGTTTAAACTGAATCATCTGGATTTTTATGTCTTTTCTTGTTCACCATATTCGGTGTGAATGGAACTGTGCTGCATGTCTGCCCATTGTTCAGTGTACATTACAAGCACGAGTTCAGGAGTTTTAGTGTAACATTTTGAGTAATTTCACTTATTTTTCCCTTTTTTCCAGTCGAGTGATTCTTCCTATTTCCGTGGAAGAGGTAAGTGCTATATCAGTATATTTCAATGTGTGTAAGTGTCTCTGTGTTAGCGAGATTTGCTCACGGCTCAGCCTATGTTATCTGATTTTTTTTTAGCTCAGTTTACTCAGAAGCTGTATCAGTAAAGCTCCTCTTCTATGGATTGTTTTTTGTGTTTACATTTTTGATGCCCACATGTTCTAACACATTTTTCATATATCCACACACATCCAACCTGCATAGGAAAATCCAGCCTAAGAGAAACTCTTATCTTAGATAGACCATTGAATCCACACAGTATTTCTCTATCCTTACACTCTGTCTATGTCCATCTGTCGTGTCTTGTCATCACTTCCATTGCAGTCTGCGTGTCTATTCAGGCCTGCATTGTAAATGAGTCACCTGAAACTGCTTCCATGACATCACGCTTACCCCCCACCTCCTTTTCCCTCTACCTTTATATTTTTGGAATATTACAGGAGTCTAATCTACTTTTGGTAGAGACCTATGACTAATGCTGCGCATTTATGACAAACTATTTAAATCACTTAATCTTACTATAGCTTAAAGCATCGGTGTGAAGCGCCAGTGAGTGCTCAAACACTGCAGTGTGCCACATAAATGCCAGATCAGTCGCAGGAATTCAAGAATTGAAATCTGAGACTTGACCAAATCTTCTGTTTCATATTTTCATTTAAAATCAAAACCACGAAGCAGTGAAATGAGAAATAACTAATACTGATTTCCTCTGAAGGCCTTTTCAGATTTAAATGTTGCTTCTCATTAACTGTGTCTGTTTGCAGACATTATCTTATTATGAACACTTATATCTCTTAATAATCAGGCAGATTTCCTTTAAAGCACAAGACGTGGACACCGTGTCACAAACAGATGCTGAAAAAGTACTGAAAAAGAAATATTTGAGTTAAAGGTGACAAACCTAATCCTAAAGACAGTTAACCAACAGTCCCTGTTTCTCCCCTCTCTGCCCTTGAATCTTGTCCCTCCAGCCTCTCTGTTTCCTTCTGTAAATTCGGACTCTCTGAAGCAGCAGTCTTCAGTTATTTCCCAGTAAAACGTTTTTTTTTTTCAGTGAGACTGTACTGACTGTCAGAGCCTGGTGGTGGTAAAACCTCCCTGAAGAATTTTGCTGAAATTGAATTTCCTGTCTGTTAACTTCTTGCCAAGGGCCACCGTTCAAGATAAAGCTTATCAGTACTTTATTTGCATGAAAAGTAGAAAGTTCTGGCATTACTGGACAAAGACTGATCCCACAAGGCAAGGTCGAGTTATAATTGTCCAATGCTGTTACCCAGGAGGCTTTGCTGTTCCTGCATCCCATTTATTCAGTGGATAGCTACAGTATCCGTGCCTGTTCAGAGGGAACGGTCTCCAGTGTCCATTTGGCTTTCTGTTTTGTTTGTTTTGGGGGTTTGTTTGTTTTTTCTTAGCAGATGTGTCTAGTCATTGAATAAACTCTAAGAAGCAATCATGGTCACACTCACTGCTTATTTAGAAAATGTAATAGTTTGCATATTTCAAGAAGGTCAATTAAACCTCTGTGGCTCATTTCATCTTATTGCTGCTGCTGTTGCAGAGTAATCCTTTTTTCCAGATGAACAAAACCAACTTTCTGAAATATAAAACATCTGGCAGTCACAACTTATTGCTACATTTTTGCCATGGACAGAGTGCTGAGCTGCTAGTAAATGGAGGATCTGTGGGTACCTAAAGATGAATCCACAACCCCCACATACTGGTCTAGCAGAACTAGTGCTGTGAGATGAACCAAACTTATGTTTAAACATTTGGCTTCAATTCACTATCCCCGTTAATTTCATAGTTACTGCTCTAATTATACAAGGTATCTAAAATTACTACCTAAGTCATGACTTGCCTAAGGCCTCTCACTGGACTACCAGCACGAAATTTCAGAGAAAGCTCAACTTTAAGCTACAAAATTTAAATTTAGTTTTTTTTTAAATATTAAAAAGTTCAGCTAATTTATGACCAGCAGACATCATGATGCATACACTGTTATATGTTCATGGGCTGGTTTCATGTTTTATTTTCGTTCAAGCTCGTCCATCCCCGGACCGCTGTAATAGAATTCATAACTATGATTGCATTTGATAGAACACATCTTATAGATCCTAAACTATGCTGCCTTTAGAGCCAGACAGAGGCAGGAGTTTTACTGTTTACTGTACACCAACATTCACTGCCTGAAAGTGAAGTCAGATCTTGTTTACCATGCTCGCAGGAGAGCATTCGATTACCATTTGACTCCATCGTGAAATGTTCTGTCAATATTTCTGTGCACTGTAAATGTACGTATATGTATAAAAACGTGTCGTGGCAGGCGCAGCATATTTCTTCAGCCTAAGAATGAGTTTTAGTTAAGATTACTGAAGATTGTCAAATCCTCTTTGTTTCCTGCTTGCCAGGTTTTGCTGACCGCAAGAGAAACTTGCTTTGTGTGTAAACACATAATCAGCATTTTCATCGTTTGATTTTAGCAAATGACACAGACGTGTAGGAAGTCATTCCCGCAAAGAGTTGAATACAAAGAATAACTTTTATATGTTTCCTGTTAAAAGGAAAGAATACATAATAAATTAACTTGTCCCATCGTTGCAATGTTGTAAGCGTGTCTGCGTCTGTGTCCAGCTTTGTGCAGAGGTTATATGTGGATTAGAGGTGATTAGGAAATGAAAGAGCCATTGTCCTGTGCTTAAACAATCACATGCACACTTGGGATCAGGGAGAGGGGGGATGAGATGAAGACAGAGGCGTGAGACTGAGATGTCGTGAAAGAGAAAAACAGTCGGGTGCGACATAAAAGTAGACGGGATGAAAATAAAATGTGGAGAGCAAGCATAAGAATATGGGAGAGATTATGAGAATTAAGGAACAAGGAGAGGAATATGGAGCAATCAAGGAAAAGATCAGAAGAAAAAGATGAAATTCACATGAAAAAATATACCTGTGTTTCACTGTGGAAGCTCACTCATCTGGGTAATAATACATTGTAACTTCAACATGTGTTCTTTTAAGGTAGGCTTGACAGAAAGTAGATTTTTATTTGTCCCTTTAAGCCATGTTTTTACATCAATCCAACTATTTTTATATATTTTTGTTTATCCCAGTACCAGGTTGGCCAGCTGTACTCTGTGGCTGAGGCCAGTAAGAATGAGACGGGTGGAGGAGAAGGAGTGGAGGTGCTAAAAAATGAACCCTATGAGAAAGATGGAGAGAAGGGACAGTACACACACAAAATATACCATTTGCAGAGGTAAGTATTTGTACAACAGGTTTGCAATGTCAGACAATGCAGAAGAAGGTCATAGAAAGTCTCTTGCATCCAATTCATTCATTTTTCTCTTTTCATATATTTGTAAGTCTATTATCCCATTACTTCAAACTCTTAATTATATTTACTTCAGCTGCATTATATATAGCAGCAGTTAACCACAAGGACACCATCAAGAGTCCTAATAATGTGATGATCCCTGTTGAGCAAGCTCTTGGTGACAGTGGAGAGGAAGAACTCCCTTTTAGAAGGAAGAGCCGTCTGACTTAGGGATCGATTGGAGAGGAAAGAGAATACATAAAATAGTAACACAGCATAGCATGCAAAGTGGCAAATAAACACTTGGGCAGTGGAGGAGAAGTGATCGGTAAATAATAGCAACACTGAGCACTTCCCACCTCATAGAGGGTGTCCCCTAAATCCCAAATGGCCTGACAGCTGAAGGCCCTGCTTCGTATTCTACTATAGGAACCACAAGTAAGCCTGTACTCTGACAGTGGGATGCTTTACTGGAATAATGTTTTACTATGAGGTCTTTAACATTTGACAGGGCCTGGTCATTAAGAACTTAGTTTGTTTATCCTTTAACAGCAAGCAAAAACAGAAGGAGAAATTTGATCTCTCGTTCCAGTCCCTGTTAGCATTGATGCTGCAGTGTTTTGGATCAGCTGAAGGCTTTCCAAGAAGCTTTTAGGAAAACCTGATAGTAAGGTTAAGGTTCTGGACTGTTTGCTCACCTGCAAAGATCTAAATATGCTGATAGCACTCTGATGCGTGTACAATACGCTACCACAAGCAGCCACATGTAGTTTCTGCCTATCATGGTTTTACTGCTTCTGTTGCTTTAGATCTTTATGGTGGGCAATCATATTTTATTATAGCTATTTATGTTTATATTGCAAAGCTAAATCTAAAATTTAATATAAAAGACTTGGTCAGGTAAAGGAAGGTTTTGCTGTGATGCTTAAGACTGCCAGCATCAGAACTTATAATCAAATAAGATGTAATAGAGTTAAATAACTAAAATAAAAATGCATTCAAATGAACTGGGCTTGTTTTCTCTTCACTCCTCTTCCCTGCAGTAAAGTGCCATCATTCGTCAGAATGTTGGCTCCAGCTTCAGCTCTCAATATCCATGAGAAAGCCTGGAACGCGTACCCATACTGTCGCACAGGTACAACACACATACACGCAGAGACACTTTATACCAGCACACAAAATGCTCAAGCTCTGTGCAAGCAAGTATGTTTTTGGTAGTATTCATCACATAAAATACAGATTCGGTTTGTGACATATATCAGAATCACGTGTTTTTGTAGCTCGGGGACGCCTTGCTCAGTGGATTTTATTTGTAAAAGAATTATATCTTTTTTCTTTTTTTGCTTGTTTAATAGGGATTTAAGATAACTGATTTAAATAATGGCGGTACACATTCAACCGCACACTCTTGCTAACTGTGTGTCTCTGAGTCTTTGTCACCTTGACAGAGTAGCTGAATAATTTACTGTATGCCCAGTGAGAAGAGCTGTGCAATCACTCGAGCCTTTCAGGCTGAGATCACACACAGCCTGCCAGTTGCCAGACAGCCATCTGTCATACAAACACACAGGACAGTCAAAGGCACAACCTGTACCTACACACACACACTGACAACTGCTGTTTAACAATTCCTCGTGACATCTGTACATTGTCCAATACTGTTAATGCTGTTAAATCCCTCAAATGTCCCTCAACTTAACAATTCTTGTGTTTCTCTCTGTCTGCTCCTGCACTGTCTGCCATCGGGCTCGGCAGTCATCACTGTAAGTATGCGTGTTTACTTTAGAAATCGTGTGTGTTGACACAAAAGACACCTCAAACCTTGATGCTGAGAGAGAGAGCGAGTTAACCTGAAAGTTGAGAAAGAAATGTGATCTATTTCAGTGGCGTGGCAGCAGGCGTAGTCAGACACCATTACTTTGTGTGTGCTTCATGTATTACTCAAGTTATGGGGACCTAAATCTGTTCACACAATATGGAGATGTGTTTTTCTAATGGCGGCCCTCCCCAGTACAGAAATCATTAAAAACTTTGGTTAGGACATTTTTCTTAAGGTTAAGGTTACAAATGTTTCATTATGATTAAGGTGATTAGGGTTAGAGTAAGTTAATGTAATGTCTTCTTAAGTCCTGGATACACCACTGTATGCGCTGGTGTGTGTATGAGAACAGGAGTTAGGTGATATTTTGAGGTCCTTTGCTTGCTTGATTGCATATTTTCACGAAGAATTACTCTTCCCATTTCACTCAATTTGACTTGTGTTTTCTCTGCAGAATGAGTATATGAAAGACAACTTCTTGATCAAGATTGAGACATGGCACAAACCTGACATGGGACACCTTGAAAATGTAATTATTAATGGCGATAATGACCTGTGGTGTTGCATGTAACAACTTGAATGTCCATATTTTGAGTGGGAACGATGTAGATGGCACAAAAGTGGTTGGGTTTTTTTTTTTAACAAAATGTTTGATTTATTGGTGGTGAGGTTTGTAGTCTATTTTCCTCTCCCGGTGGTTGTGTTTTATGTTGTTTTGGAGTTCTTCACTGTTTAGTGGTTTCCTAATCAAAATCTGCTTTATAATTCTTATTTGAAATCCAAATTGCACCCCCCTGTTGTAGGTGCTCATAATTACTGGGACGGTTCTCCTACACATACATAAATATAAATGTTATGTTATTAAAAAACTATTTTATTGCCTGCAGAAACTTGCCTTCAGGTACAGTATCTAGTTGTGCTCTGTGTCTCTGTTTCAGGTACACGGTTTGGATGCAGAAACCTGGAAGAAAGTGGATGTAGTCTATATTGATATTGCAGACAGAAGCCAAGTGGAACCAAAGGTGAAAATGTCACCTTAAAATCAATGCAGAGACCATCACAGCATCTAGCTTTCATACTTACGTGTCGCCTTATACATGTTGTTTATTGTCGGGGGTTTTGTTGGGGTTTTTTGTCATGTTTCTTCAGGACTACAAGCCTGAAGAAGATCCTTGCAAGTTCAAGTCAGTGAAGACAGGACGAGGACCTCTAGGACCAGACTGGAAGGTGCAGCTTTTTATTGTAAACAGCTCAGTAGGCAGATACACATTTTACAACCACTTTAATGTTAATCGCTGATGTGCAAAATACAAAATATATTTGCACTGATACTTGTTGCTTAGCAACTATGATGTTTAGACAGTGATGCCTGATCTGTGCAGAATAAAATTTGGTCATAATGCAGCATTATAATGTAACCATAGCTACTTTTAATTTTTGATATGTTTATTTTTATTACATTTTCAATAACACCGGTGCAACATAAAGAAACAAACACACACACACACACACACACAAAAGCCACATACATGGGAAGAGTTCCAGAAAAGAAGGGGAAAAAAAAGAATAGGATAAATATGGCACATATGAGTATGTCATGGGTCCAAAAAGGACCGGATCTGGGAGCACCCAAGTGTACCCCGGATTTAGACAACTGCACTTGAGTACAGTTTTTCAGCAGCGCTGAGTTGCCAGACTCTTCCGAAGATCCTTATTTGCCACTTTGCTGGACTAATTATTTAACATAATAGTATTTTTATAATTATTCTTGTTATTATTATTATTATCCATTTATCCATTATTATTTAATATATACACTTTTACGTATATAGTTAAATTAATTTGGGTCAACAGAAAAGTCAGCTGCACCAGCGCTACCGGGCCTAAAGTTCCCCCCGAAATCCATGTAACACTTGTACTTCCAGAACCTTACAGAAAGTCCGATCTTATTGGTTTAACATATTCGGTCGATTTTGACCATTGCTCATAGAACCTGTCACTTAGAATCCTCAAAGTGTATGATAATTTTTCCATAGTGTAGATTTCGTTGACTATATTGATCCAGTCCTCCTGTGACGGTGGTTCAACCTCTAATCATTTCCTTGTAATTGCTTTTTTGCGAGCAATCAGTAGAACTGCCAACAGTCTCATATCAGACTTCTTCCAATTTTGCATGTTTACATCTCCCAAATATATACACTGAAATGAACAGGGGATTTTACATCTAAAAACACAATTTATATGGTTACAAATACAGGACCAAAATGACCTTAGTACAATACATTCCCAGAAAATATGGTAGTGGTTAGCCCCAGAGGTCCCACAAAGCCTCCAACATGAATCACCACCTCCTCGATGCCTTTTTTGAATTGGTGTAATAAAATATCTTACTAAATTTCTCCATCCAAACTCTCGCCATGTATTGGAGACTGTTGTGGTCCACTGCAGTTGACACATTTTTGCCCAATTTTCACTAGGGATGAGTAAATTGCCCTCCGTCTCCCACCTTCTCTTAATGTATTCCGAATTGGTCTCTTTGCCATGCTGGATTGACTTATACATTTTGGATATCATATGACTCGTAGAATGAGATTTTATTAACGTGGAAAAAGTTTCCACAAAGCCCAATTCGCTATTTTCTATTTTATTTTTAATGTTTTGATCAAAGTAATGCCTGAGTTGTAAATACCTGTAA
>VOQK01015995.1:6359-17051 GCA_015052645.1 Benitochromis conjunctus
CTGTCAGTAACGCGCCAGGTAATGAAATGAAAATGTAACTGTGTGTGTCTGTGTGTGCATGTGACCCAAGGTCATTGTGAGGCTGTGAATAAATGATTCCTGTTCAGTCGTGATAATAAAACAGCTTTTATTTTGTTAACACATCAGCTGCTTCCTGTAAAAGTTTGTGATGTACACTTGGCAACCTTACTTTTTTGTCATTTTTCACACAGAAAAAAGCTGTGCACACTGTGATCACGTCATCCGAACTTTACCAGCACGAGTCCAAACTATGTGTAATGTTGCTTTACCTTAACACTGTGTTGTTAATTAAGCAGCCAGTTAAATATACAGCTGTGATTTAGGAGGACAGATTGTGTGCTTTGTGGAGGTGCTCTGTAGGTGGCAACACAGACTATGGTTCACAAGCCTCTGCCTCAGCCGTGTTTGCTGTGGCTCGTGCGTCTCGCCTGATCACTGTGTGGATTTCATTTATCTTTCTCTTTAAATGTCTACGGGGTTTAAAATCTGCAAGCGCGAGGGAGCGGGCGTGTTGTTTCTGCTCATCATGATCGAGGGCTCCTTTGGTCCGAGCGTCCGAGTCGGTTGCGTTTGTGTCTTCTCTGTGCTGCTAATGTCATTAGGACACACAGTTGTTTTGTGCTGTTATCTAATGAGCATTGATCTCAGTGAGCTGCTGTGAGCTGCAGTTTTTCATCCAGTATTTTTCTATAATGAGGCAAACTGCAGTATTTTGGAGAATTCATATCATTATTCTTGTATTATTTTCAGTCCCCTCCTATTTTTAAGTCAGGCTTCAAGGAACTGACACATGTACACATCAGGTACATTTTAATAGTGGTTTTACAACCACTACTAGTTATGTTTAGATTACTTTTGTTGGTAACAGTCATTTTTAATGGTGAGATTGCTCGACACTGGCTGTAAGGCTGTGCTCTATCTGCATATTGAGAACCCTGGCTATAAACACAAAAGATTACTGAAAGAATCCAGTGCTTTCACCACTGTATTTGCTTTTCATTTATCTAGATTAGGCACACTAGTTTTATTTATCTCCTGCTGGAGAGAGGTGGAAGGTGTTGTTGATCTCTGGAGGAGACAGTAAAGCCTTGTTTGGCACTTGTTTTCTGGGATTGTGGGCTAACACTCTTGATACATGCTCAATCATCAATCAAGTAAATCCCAAAATGTTCATTCTGTTCCTCTGGACGTAATGTTTTTAAGGTTTTCTCCCTTGAAAACGTTACGTCCAGAGGAACTTCTGGGGTTTCTGAACACTCATATTGTAGTGTGAACCTTTACAATGGGACTGTGCTTGACTGAGTTGCTCAGTTTTTTTTTCAGGATGATTTGCTGCTTCACTTTGTTTTCTGCAGCTGAATGCTATGAATAGTTTAGGATTTTGACTGTTATTCCTTCCAAGATAAGGTATGTGAACCCCTCTGCTGGCGCCTTAGACATACTGTAACGAATAGCACGAAAAGCCCAATAATAGGTCATTTGACTATACTGATCACCATTATTTTTTTCTAGTCTTAATCATTGGAGCCTCAGTAACTGAGAAGCTTTAAGTACCGATTTTTGTTTCGCTTCCCTTCATGTTACTACACATTACTCACAGTTATTATTACCGTTTAAAACGGTCTCCAGTGAGATTAAACCTTGTGTACCTGTTAACTACATGTTAAAGAGCGCATACAGTAACTAAACTGTTGACGTGTGGTCTAGCCTGTGGCCTGAGCCTGCCCATGGCAGCCTGTCATCATCACCACTGCCTCCATTTGAGCGGACGGGTTTTTATTATGGTCTGAAAGTGAAGTGTGGACCCTATTAATCCGATATGTTTCCTGACGTGTATTGACAGGATCAGTTGGTGGTATGCGTGTGACCCATATTAATAGCAGCATTAATAGTGAGCTGAATTGATGCATGGCAAGGGCAAACAGAGAGGTGAACTCAGTATAACCCTATACCAAGATAATGCACATGCACAGTATGAGAGGTTACTTTCAGGAGAAAACGAAGCACATTTTCATTTTATACCCACAGTCGGTGCAGCGAGTGTCTGCGCTAAAATAAATCATGGAAATGTCCTGGTTTATGCCCCACTGTTACAGGGAGTCGTCCATACCAGTGGAGGTCAAATTTCCCCCTCACTCCCATTGTTCCCAGAGCTCACAGCTGTGTGCTTTGAAGCTGCTACAGGTGTGCGTTCTTGATTACACATTCATTGTGTGTCCAGTGTTAAACCTGTGACATTTTCACCTTTTGTTCCAGACATGTTGAAAGTTTAGTCATCTTATGTTCCCACACTTTGGTAGGAACACACATGTGCTCCCTTAAAAATAATCCTATGTGAATCATCAAAGACAAAGCGCTGATTAGTTAAAGCTGCTTAAATAACGATTTTATATGAGCCATGGGTCAAAGAGCAGTGCGTATGTGAGGGGTCACTCTTTGGAGCACTCACAGATAATTATCACCCAGTTTCCCTCAGCATTTGGAAATGATGTGATTTGGTTCAGTTGCACAGCTCACATCAAAGTCATGAGCAGAAAGCATCTGCTGTACCTGTGCTGAACTCCAAACAGCAGAAAGGTAAAAGCCTTCTTCACGCGTGAGCTCAGGAGAACATCAGAAGAATCAGTTTGTCCAGAGGTTTTTTTTCACATGTAGCATACAGCAGGAGATAACTCCCATCATTTGCGTCTTCACTGTCTGAAATGCTCAGTTTGGTTTAGCTGCGTGCTGGAGGCCGAACACGTGATGTGCAAACTGCTGGTTGGGAATTCTCCTGTTACCTGTGCTGTTCTCACACTGGAGCATCACGTGGACTTTGTGCTAGGGTCCTGTCAGCTTTCATGACTGTCCAAGCCTGCACTGGACATTTGCCTTCACGTGTGCACCTCTGTCGAGGGATCATTATTATTGCAGGGTCTACCTTACAATATAAAGCACCTTGAGGTGAGTGTTGTTGTCATTTGGCGCTGTGTAAATAAAATAAAATAAAATTGAATCACGCAGATGATCGGATTGATGCCTTTGGAGTTTGGACATCGTTATTGTTCCCTTTCGAGGCACTCCTGAGCAGTTTTTGATGTGTGGTGGGGGAGATCCATGTGAGGACTCAAGGTTTTCCAGCTCCACACTGCATTGTGTATGTTTATGCACTGGTCCTATATGGAGCCTACATACATACTTTTAGTCTTGATGTGACTTTTGTGGTGAATTGTTGCTATACAAATAAAACTGAATTGAATTGGTTTGACTCTTGTTCAGTCCTACATTATTTTTCCACAAGGCATCGCAATATCTAAAGCTGGTTGGGAAAAATCATATAACCAACTGCTGTTGGACTGTGTCAGTGGATTGATTTTATTTTTCCAATACAAATATAAAGTTTAATACTTAATTTTATAGCATTATAACGATCATGGAATTCATAGCATAGGTGCATCAACTAAAAATCTTCGCCAAATTCAAATCTCAGTGACCTTGACCTCAAGGTCAAAGTTAAAGGTCAACGTTTCTGAAAATCACCTCGGATTTTCAAATTTATACCATAGGGGTCTGTATCTTGTAATTTCTTTCCCCTGCTCAATGTTTGCGTGTAGCACGATTCACTTTTTGATTGATTCACAGTGCATGGCACAGGAAAAGGTTGTAGCTTTGGTTAAATGCGGGCGTAAGTGTTGATATGTAAACCCTGGGACACGCATTTAGTTTTGTTCTGTTCTTTGTCTCACCCACCTCTCTGCAATACAAAAATGTTTTACTTTAAGGACTGGAAAAAGGCCACAGACCACAATCCAGGCATCAGTTCTTTTAAACTAACAAAGGCAATGCAGTTTTGCAGCATGGAAATTAAAAGTTAACTTCCTACTAAAAGCTGCAAACAACTATGCTTTTATTGCTTGCCATCAGTACACCATTTACTCACAGCTCAGCTGCTATTGTGCTTTGCTTGTCTCCTTGGTTAGGGTAAAAGGATGAACTCTTAGTGACTTGTATATCTTCATATGTTGGAGATGCTGGTGCTAACAGGTTTTGTAATGATGTCTGCGTTGAATGCTGCTGTAATAACCACATTAGTCTAAATGCAGTCTGACATGCACCGCTCAAAATGGAGAATGATGTTGCACATGCCACCAGAGTCAGGTGTGTGGTCATGCGTCTGAATGTGAATAATAACATTTTCATTTTAGGTGACAGTAGTGCTGTTTATGAGTCATAATGATGCACACGGAGGCGCCAAGAGGCAGAGTGGGAAGGCTGATCTGCACAGACGGGCGTGCGTGTTTAAGAGTGGGATAATGAAATGTTTGTGAATGAGAGCGAAATCACTCCTCGCTCGCCCTCCGTGTCTCCTCTGCCATCTCCCATTGGCGTGCGGCGTAATTAAAGTGTGCAGGTCACGTGAGTCAGACGCCGTGTGCACGCTGCTGGTGCACGTGTGAGTATTTGTTTGCAGCTAAAAAAAAATAATAAAAAAATTCAATCCCCAGGCCTGAGAGGATGAGATCGACTGAGAGGACAGGAAACGCCAAAGAGCCGTTTAACTTCCTCTCTGTCACACTGCTCACACTCGTTTAATCCCTTTTCTTTCTCCACCTTGCTGTGGGTCGTGTAGCGTGACTGCACACAGGTGGGTTCAGGGTGCTAAGGGGATGAAGGGAGCAAGAAATTAGATTGGATTATGCAGAATATAATGTGACTGGATGGAAAAAAAATAACATGCACACTGTAAAAAAAACATGTAATTTTACTGAATCTTCTAATTTTACATTACAATGATATCAGAATACAATACAAAAATACTTTGAATTTACATTCAAAGTCACATTACATAATTCATTTACATTTTATTTACATTTACCTCCCAGAATTGGAAGTCCCAGCAAATTCATTCCAGTGTCAGATGGTGCAATGTTCAGAGAAACTGCAAAAGACCCAAGAACTACATCTCAGACTCTAGAGGCCTCAGTTAGCATGTTAAAAGTTAACGTTCCTGACTGCACAATTAGAAAAACTGTAATTGTGAACTGAAGTATGACTTGTTTGGAGGGCTTGTCAGGAGAAAACCTCTTATCTCTAAAAAAGAGCACGACAGCATGTATTGTATGGTCCAGTTTCCAGCTTTCAGCTGAGTCGGTGGACTGTGAGGGACTTATGATCACTTTTGCCCTGTATAAACATCACAGCCTGTTCATGAGTATTGTTGCTGACCATGTAAAAGACTTTATAACCCCGGTGATACCATCTTTGATGGTTGCTCTCATATACATTTGGCTTAAGAGTGCCTTCTTTCTATCTATTATAAGTCTCTAGTAGATGGAGTGTTGCTAAGATGACTCTCCCTTCTGTTTTTTTCATTTCCAATTAATAGTTGGATATCTCTTTCATGCAGTCTGTGAATGCTGTACTCTTTTGCATTGATCTATGCTTCAAAAATCCATTGTAAAGGTCTAATGAGATTTCCTTGGGGTTCATGATTTCTCTCTCTCTTTTTTGTTGTTGTCCTGACCTAAAGTGTAACCTGTGGAGCTGAATTATGCCCAGTGAGTCATTTTGCCACAGGTGGACACGTTAATGTTCTTTAAATGTTTCAAGCACCAACAAAGTAAAAAAGGAAACAGGATATAGCATAATTTCAACTGACCACAAGTCGGAGTGCCACAGCAAAGATATTATTAAGCTTGTATAGTTTAATAAAAAACAGATGGCAAAGTTTGATTTGAAACATGTTTATGCTTTATCATTATCATTCCGTTTGGGTTACTGATTATCTGCAGTGGAACAAAGTATGGTCTTTATCCCTTTGTTCATTCTCCAGCATTGCTTTACTTCATTGGTTGTAGTGTACTACAAAGCTCAATTACACTCTCTCCATCCCTCTCTCTCTCCGTACCACGCGCACACACACACACACACGCACACACACACGCACATGCACACACACACACACACAGTCATGCTGTGTGTTACACTGAAGGCCATCCCTCCTGCTGGATGCTAAAAATCCGTTTGCCAGGACTTGCACTTGGCTTTATCGCACTCTGTCGTTCGCTGTCTCACTCACTTGCTCACACACTCACTCACTCATTCACCCACCTAACAGGATGAGGGTGGGGTTTGGTGGGGGGGTATGACAAGATTGTACAGTGTAAGTGCTGGTTGTCCTTTCACCCTTGCTGTCCTGGCTCTCCCTCCCTCCCAGGCATTTGACTCGCTCTCACCGTCTGTCTCCTCCTCTTTGCTCTCCTCGCGCTACACCAAATTGTTGTTTGTTTTTTTTCACCCAACCTCCTCCTGTATTTTTGATGAGCAGAATATGATTGCTTTACAAAGAAAAGAAAACAATGAATGACTTCCACTGGAGTCACTATTCAGCCATCTACTGCTGCTATTCACACAAATGCTTTATTGCAAACAAGGATGTGTCTATTTGCTTCATTCTCTTCCTGAGCCAGTGCTCTCACTGAGTCACAGTAAGATTATAAGATAAAAATGATAGTGCAGATGGTGTGCTGCGAGTCACTTGCGATATAATGCTCTTTATTGATTTAACACTAGCCACTGTAGTGAGTTAGTATCATATTCAGTTACTGGGAGTCTCTTTCAGAAAGTAATGCTTTTGCCTTGTTTTAATGAGTTTTTGGGAATTATTGCTGGTTTAATGCACATGAAAAACAGATGCATTTGAGGAAATTGTGAAAAAAGTTGATTTAAACGGAAAAATATAAATCCACTTTTATTTTAGCTTCGAACAGCTTTAAACAGAAACATAATTTCAGGAATGCACTATTGTGGTACACTATTCCATATAGTGATATATTGAAAGTTAAGGTATTCATATACATAATCATATACTTTTTCGACTTCTCGATTAAGTTTCTGTATGAGAAAGACTTAGGGGTAAGCTTGAGTTAAAATAAAGAATGTTTAAAAACAGTTTTATGAGTTTTTGTCATAGTCATTTGGTTGGAAAGTAGAAACTAACACGTAAAAGTCCATTGTTTTCATGACCCAATAATCCACCCCAGCCTCCTCCCTACAAAGGCTTTAAAGCCATACAGACTAAATATAAAAGACAGATGTTACCTATTGCTTTAGGGACATAATTATAAAGCCTCAAATTTAGCATTTTGGCAGCTGCCAATGATGTGACCATACCTTTAACTAAGTCTAAGTAGTTGTCAGCTAACCCAAGAGCTAGACAGCTAGCTTGCTTAACAAGGTGAATTTATTACTGCAAGATTAAATAGTATGCTAATGTTGATGAGCAAAAATGGAGCTTAAAGCAAAGTGTACTTAACAGAGAAACTGAACAACTGACTTCTTTTTACCAAATGATAAAGTAGCAAAAAGACCTAAACTTTTTCACTAACACTCACTACAAACATAAGAGGGTGCTGACACAACAAAACTTAAACACAGCATCTTAAAAGCCTAAAAATGATCAAATAGGTTAATGCAAATTGATTTTACACATTTGTAGGCTTCATCTGACATTGAATATAGTAGTCACACTATTAAAATAGATACTTAATATCTTCCACGACCCTTGAGAAGCACTAAAAAAACACCTTCAACGATTTGATGGAGGCAACAGAAGTTTGAAGAAGGCTGCCTGATGCAACTCACTGCAAGCAGACATTTGCATCTAACTTAAGGTAATAATTTTTCCCATAAACTAACAAATATGAAATTATTATCAAACATGTATTAAAAGGACAATGCTGAAATTTCATTGGCATGGAGATTTCTAGCCAAACGGCATTTTCAGCAGGCGGGTAAATGACCCTAAACTGTGATTTCCGGTGCTGTCGGCACCAATTACAGAGTAAACCGTGTCATCCAGCAGTTCTACAGCCAGTTCAATCAATGAAATTGTCTGCTGGCAAAACGCAGCAGGACAGATGTGGGTGGTGTGTGCAGGTTGAACTGTACTAGAAAGAGATCACGGGTGTGTCTATTTTTGTGGCATTTTCCGAGGATGCACATTAAATGTGGCAGGGATTTATTGATGTTGAACTCACCCACCCAGCCAGGAGATTAGTTTGTGGCTGCGCACCGCTTACTGTACTTCTCTCGTAATCTATATGTGCTGATATAAATGGAGCACGGGACATTAAAGAAGCAAACGCTGGGCCTCGCATGCTCGAATTTGTGTGTGCACATTTCATATGTTGTTGTATCCAAAGCCCCACCCAAGCCTGGCACTCCACCTCAGATCATGTGCGAGAAAAGATGGGAGCCATCAGATGAATTAAAATCTGTTGCTCCTCCTCCCCGTTCTCGTTCTCTCCCTCCACGCGGACTTACGCATCCTCGTCTCGGCCAATCCGGCGGCCGGCGGAGGAGAGCTGCATGGTGAGGAGGAGGAGGGGCAGGACCAGCAGCCTCCGAGGCTGGCAGCCCGCTGCTCTTGTCACAGCTGGGAGGGGAGAAGGGGAGTGATGGAGAGAGGAGGAGGAGGGGGTGGGGCGTGGGGAGGGAGTATGGAAAGGGAGGAGGTAATCCAATGAGACACAGAGAGGAGAGGCAGTGTGAGGGCAACGCCTCACAGCACCGGGAATCTCTCTCTCTATCTCCATCTTGCTCACCCCCCACCCTGCCTTTGCTCTGTGTCTGAAGCGTAAAAAACCAAAGGACACTCATCTCCCATTCAGTCTTCTCTGTACGTGGCTGAGGAGTGCCCTCATATTGAAAACACCTTTTTTTCCCACCAAAACCTTCAATTTCTCCTTTATCTTTACCTATTTTTACTTCTCTACCAGCTGCCAAAGGATGATTTGTTGACCGAAAGTGAGATTTTTTTTTTTTCTCTGTTGAACTGCTGGGAGCCTGCATCTTTCACAGGAGTCATCTTTGTTCTAGTGCTCACAGTTGCTGAGTGTACAGTGGCAGTGGGGAAATAGGTTAGTGTGCCTATCTGGTGCTGGGCAGGAGAGTTGATTGAACATTCAATGCGCCAGAGGAGGTGAAGAGGAGGGAGATGCCTTCCTGGTGGTAGCCTTCTGTAGCTCTGCGACCATTCGGGGAGAAGGTGACTGATATGCTCCTGCTGAACTCCAACCTCTAGCGGAAGTATCAGCGACGGGATTTCAGGGGAGACAAAGGAGGGGGGAAAAAGCAACTGAGGCAACAAACAAACACTTGTTTTCAGTTTTTGTAGTCACTGAACAGGGCTGACCTGTGTGCACCTGCTGTTTGCAGACACCATGGATATCAACCTTCAGTCTCACCGATTTTACTTCCCTCAGATCTACTGCGCTGAACCGGGGGCACAGCCACAGCTCACTGAGTTCAAAGTCAGGTAGGCATCCAAGGCATGGTGGTGGGGGCGGTGTTTAGGATGGCATCATCAATAGATCAGATCCATCACTCACTGGTAAATGGTGGAGTCATCCGAGGCTGATACCTCTAATTGCTTTTTCCACACAAATTTTACTTACAGCATCATGATTGCATCTTCCACCAGACCCCCAGCTGCTGCTGCTGCTGCTGCATATGAAATGCTTTCTGTGTATGATGAGTGCTGCTGTGAGTGGCTCATTGCCCTTGCAGGGGGATGGGGCTGCATGCTAATGTGTTTGCTAGCTGTGCAGAAAAGTGTCAGGCTCCTTGGAGAAGCAGAGGGCATTGACAGCCTATGAAGGAGCTTGCCAAGTTTGGACAGAGGGACTGACAGTGCCACAGTTGTGCTGCATTTGCCATCCAGGAATCTATCGCCTTCTTATCGGGCGCCTCTGTGGCTCCTTTTGTTCTCTTCCTTTGCGCTGCTCTCTTTTTCCTTTTTGCTACTCTCGTCCCTCCAACCGCAGCTGAAAGTGCTCAGGGTGGCTTGTTGCACATCCACAGTCGACGCCTGCCATCGCGCTCACAGACGCATGCTCAGACGTGCAACAGCTTTCCTGCTCTTTGTCTTGTTACATCTCATGTAATTGTGCTTGGACTGAGCTATTGCACTCGGGCGTGCGAGATCTGAGACCTGGTGCTTTGTGACATACACGAAAAGAAAAAGAAAAAGAAAATAATCTTCGAGCCCTCGTTATGATATTTGCCTCCATCATCAGTCTTTGCATGCACAGCTTGAGATGTCGTTGTAATCTCGTGTGTGATACATTTGACGATTCGTCCACTAACAGCTCTGATTAGTGCAGCTTTAAGGGACTCAAAGCCAGAGTTTTGCCCCACTAAGCAGCTTTGACTTTGGCCTGGTCAAGGCTGGTGGACCAGCAGCTTTATTGGGCTGGAGCGTGTCACTGTCACAGCCTGGCCGTGCTCCCCGATGGCGCCACGGGAGTCTGAGGTCATTCGCAGCTCGGTAGCATCAGCGCGAGGAGGGAGAGTACTGAAAAGTGCAAAGTGAGAGCATCTGTTCCTGAAAGACAGAAAAGGAATAGCTCTTAGGCTTCATCCACTTTACTCGAGCTGTCATTGGGCATGATGTCATTACTAGTTTTTCTTCTCTAACATATTAGCTCACATTTCATATGTGCTGCATTTACCCAGGTTAGTGTACGTAGTTTTATTGTTATTATTAGTGTAATTTTCACAGTGGCTTAAGCCCAATAGACAGTTAAAGAGATTTCATCGACAGCGTTCCCACCCCTATGAAATGTCCACATCAGCAAACACCAGGAAATGTCAGTAAATATCAGTGTTTCTATGCAGACTGTAAAAAAA
>VOQK01015995.1:20329-33000 GCA_015052645.1 Benitochromis conjunctus
GGGGTAAGGAAACTCTTAAATGCTTTACGCAATCATGCGGCACAGCCGTAAAAGAAACCTTGCGCTCTCTTCGCAGGCTTTCAGCTAGTATTAAACCATAAATTCAGACCTCTTTCTTGGCACCGCAACGTCCTGTTATTCCTTTCGGCTGTCCCAGCTGACCTCTGCGGACTGCCGGAGGCGTTCAAGGCATTATTTGGTGTTGGAAAAGAGAACAACAAAACCTTCAAAGCAATGAATCATGGACACTAGGCACATCACATAGTTAGATGTAGTTATAGTTTATAGGTCTGCATTTACCATCTTCTAGGGACAGAGCGGCACATACATGGACTTCCACTTACTCAAATGGATGCACCCTCAGATGCACAGTTGCAGCACTGAGAGACAGTCATTTGATGAGACGGGGCATTGTGCGCGCTGTAATTACAGAGCACGCTGTCTGTAGGCTTATGTTGCTGTTTTTTAATTCATCTCTCACTGCTCATTCATCTTTTCTTCCCAGCCATATTTTCTAGGCCAAGAGAATATTCCACTCCAGTTGTCATGCCAACAGATTAGCGTGCTCTTGCGTGGTCTCAGCAGTAGACTCCAGGAGTGTATGTGTGTGCACGTGATCTTCTGAGTGTGTGTTTGTGTTTGTATGCATCTTCTCTGCAGGGTCGCCGGGCTCTGACATGCATTCAGATACACACAAGCTGAATATAATCAACTGTGTGTTCACACAGTCATACGCGCAGTGTTTGACTAAAAAGCCTTTCATTAGCTAGTCAATCACACTTCATGTAGTTTTGTTTAAACTGATTTTCCTGAGCATACCAGCGTCACCTCTTTCTCGTAGAAGAATGGAACAGTTAATATCTGGGCTGAACGCATAGACTGTATGAACACAAGCCACCACAATGTTACCTTGTGGTTTGTGGACCTGTACTGTGACCTCTATTAAATATTGTGTCTCTTGCCATCTTATTCCTAATAGTAATTAGCTTGGCTAGCGCTGTAAATTAATAACAAATATCTGTTAATTAGTGCAAAGTAAAATACAAATAAAATGTGGAGCAAATATGTTCTATTAGTACAGCAAGGCATATTTTAAGGCAGCTGGACTAACTCCATAAAACAGGTCACTAATTTGAATTAGCTGAGATGAAGTCCTAGCCTGCTAGGCTATGCCATATCAGCTTTCAGGCTTTTCTGTGGAACCAGCTCCCAGTTTGGATTTCAGATACAGACACCCTCTTAGTTTTAAGATTAATCTTATAACTTTACTTTTCGATAAAGCATATAGTTAGGGCTGGATCAGGTGACCCCCAAACCTACCTTAGTAGCGCTGCAATAGGCCTAGGCTACTGGGGGAGTCCCATGATACACAATGTGTCTTCTCTCCTCTCCCTGGGAAGGGTAAGGGAGATGGCTATCCCTCCCTATGCCTGGTTCTGCTGGAGGTTTCTTCCTGTTATAAGGGAGTTTTTTTTCTTCCCACTTTTGCCAAATGCTTACTCATAGGGGATCGTCTAATTGTTGGGGTTTTCTTGGTATTATTGTAGGATCTCTACCTTACAATATAAAGTGCATTGAGGTGAATGGTGTTGTGATTTGGTGTTATATAAAAAAAATGAATTGAATTATTGTACCATTCATGACAATATTAACGATAATACTAATGATCAATGATATAACAATACCGTATATTTACGTTAGCACAGAGAACAATGATAGTAGCCCGAGACCGTTGTCATTCCCATCGTGTAACATGCTGATGATTTGTCACGTCCCGAGGCGTCCCATAGGAACATGAAAGGTAACTGTCCGCGTCCCTATGATACGCGTCGGATTGGGGATGGAATCTTAACCACAACCTTAACCACAACCTTAATCATATTAGATAGTGCTTTCCAAAGTGATTTATGATGAGAAAGTAAAATAAACGTACATGTGTAGATTCATTCCAAATGGTTCTCATGTTTTGGAACGCGTAACATACAGACGTGTTGGGTGGCCGTAAGCGTAACATACCGACGATTTGTCACATTGCGTCGGTATATTACATCTTGGGATGAGAACGTGTTGAGTAGCCCAGACATGTCTGAGAGCAAGAGCAACATGTCACCTTCATTAAAAAAAGGGATTTACTAACATGCTACTTCAATAATATTGAAGTGGTCTGGCTACAAGTAGGCAGACCTTTAAAAGTACTTTGCAAAATATGCAGGAAACATGTTCCCAGTAAATGTGGAAACAACAAACTGGTTTCACCATTTGAGGCAAAAACACATTATCGAGACAACCACGATATGAAGGCACATGAGGAGCTGGTTATATGTGACTCAGAAGTAAAAAAACAAAGCAAAACCAAAAAACAATGAACATAGCATCACTGGAGAAAACAGTGGATAGAAATTAGTTATGCAGTTATGTGTTTTATGGCCAAAAATATGATGAAAACACACAAGTGAAAAAGCAGGGCTTCAACCAAGTGGTTAAGCTCTAGCCAAGATACAACATCCCAGGGAGACCTTATTTGTTAGCCAGTTATGTTAAACTTCAACTTAAAATTTTCAGGGAAAGTACCATCTCCTTTTGTCCTTACGTTTGTCTTATGCTGTGTTACTACTATTGCAATATAATGCTGCTGGCACTTTGTGGCAGTAGATTCACACTTTGAATGAGGTAGCGTGTCATCAGACAACAGCTCATTAGACAAGAAGGATGGAAAACGCTCTTCATTTTGTTTGCACTATTGGTGACTGCTGTCTGCAAACTACAGTAACTACTAAAATGTTATTCAGTATTTTCTCTATATAGTCATAAATATTATTGCAAGTTTGTTAAATTATCATGAGGCTATATCATCCACCCTTATAGCACAGTGCATCGATACGCACCTCACCCAAAGCATACTAATGAAAAGGTTTAAAGTTTATTACAATCAAAACAATATCCACAACAAGACTTTTTTGCTTACCAAACTTTTAAAAATCTGATGTGATTTTTGGCATTTTAAACATGGATTTAACTTTTGGAACCAGTCACACACACACACACGCACGCACACACACACACACAGCCATGTTCTTTTTCATTACTATTTTTCTTTAAATGTTGGTTAATGGAAATGTCCGTGTGTGTGTCAGTGGTCAAAAACAGGGAAGGGTTTGCTATACTACGATTCACAGTCGCCTGCAGAAATTGAGAGGAACTAAAATCTGCTGTTCTATTTTGGTTCTTATATGCCATGTCATATCCAACAATAATAGGTATTACTGAGTCACATACAGCAGCTTAATAGCCAGTCTGTTGGTAAAGAGTCATAAGATGTTGCTCTTGTTAACCATGACATTTACAAAGCCTGAATTTCACACATAAAATTTGTAATCCGTGTCAGCCGGGATCCGGGTTATTTTTAGGCTTTTCCTTTGCAAGCTGAGCACTGAGTTTGTTTTATTGCTATTTGTATTAGAGCGGCAGGCTGTTTGACAGTCTGCTGTCTGCTCAGGCCCACGTTCTCTCTTCTGAGTCTTCTGTTTTACTCTCACTGCTTCACTTTTCGGCCAGCCCCCACCACCACAGCACCACCAAAACCTCAAATACGCAGGCAAGCGAGCTGCTTATGTAAGCGGCCTGCATACCGGGCTGACAGTTTACTTTTCTCTAGCCAATTTTTCACAGATATATACAAAAGCACGCTTCCATGGATAAACATAAAGTGATTTATACCATGGGGCGGTAGACACACTCACATGCACACACATCCTTACAGAAAACAAGAGAGGTATTCTTTTAGAAACTAAAAAGAGCCAGACTAAAATTTAACTCGCCGATACCTTGAAGCTGAAGGACGTGTATTATAGACATCTTTACCATTTCCTGACATCATATCAAGTGTATACTTGATGCGATGTCAGAAAATAGGCATAAATAACAATTCATTTTTATTTTAGATGTCATTTTATACCTGACAAACATTACTTACAAGGAGCCAGACTTACTTATGTCATTTTTGAGAATTGGTCTTAACAGTTGAAATAGTTCCCCAAGTTTTTCTTTGGACATTAGCTGCTTTTTTACTCATTTTCAGTCCAGTACTTGTACCTGACCATTTTCAGGTGAATGTTTTTGTTTGCAAAACCACTTAACATTAAATTTTGAATCATTTGTAAGTGGAGAACTAAAGAAGGTGTGTCAGACCTAAAAAAAAACCCTATCTACACCTGATGAACAGTATCTGAAAGTCATGACCTTAAGAAATTGAAGCAGTGTGAGATTTGCACTGTACTGTATTTTAGTTGACTTATTAGCCAATGCTAGCAATCAGCTAATCTTAATTTCCTTGAATGAGAAAAACAGCCAAAGAAAACTGAATTATTTTGTTATTGCAACTTTAATATAATCTAAATGAATTTTTTTTTAGAGGTATTTCATTTCCACTTCAGCATTTTAGGAAATGGCTTGCTCCCATTAAAAAGTTGCTGTGAGTGATGCCTCCTGCAGAAATCTGCTGAAGTGCTGTAGCAGATTTTGTTTTTTTTTAATCAAACACAGAGAATAATGTATGTCAAACCTTTTTGATTATTAAAAAAAAAGTTTTAGGAGAACAAACTCCTCAGGCCACTGACTGTGCATATTCGCCCTGTAAACGGGTGCTTGCCGAGACACTGGGATAGGTGCAGAACACTTAAAGTGGCCCCCTCATCGTGCCAACTGGCCCCAGTGGTTGGATTGCAGTAGAACACAGTTTATCCTATTTTCTATGAAAGCTGAGCTTTAGTTCAGGCTCGCTTTGCCCTGACGAGCTTATAAATCTTTAAGCTGTCAGCTGTTCTTCTCTCTGCCTTATGCAGCTTTGATGTTTCATGCAGCGGACGCTCACATGTGCAGAAATACACACGCATACTTGTTTGCACTCTACAAGAACTTCCATTGTGCACCATTTTTTGGCCACTTTGCAGGCAGAGAGGATTCTGCATCATTCTCCTGTCTAAGAGAACAGAGAGCATTTTGTAAAGGAGTTAGACCAAAAAAAAGACAAACAATTTGTGGTGGCGATTGTTCTGCCAGCTAACTCTCGGGATTTGGCTGTTCCAGCTAAGCAGCTGCTTGCGAGACAAAAAGACACTTTCTGAAAGCTGCCTTTCTCCTCTTTTGCTGCTACTTAACCACAAATAGAAAGAAAACAAAAACTTTAGTACCTTAATTTATCCAGTAATTGAGTATAATAAATCTCCTTAAAAACCAGTAAGGGAGTGGGAGAAATGGGGAAGAGTCACCAGAGCAGCAGACAGTAATATTAGCCAGGAATGTTGGAGGGATTTAAACCTTAGTCTGGAAATAATGGAGCTGCTTGCCTGGCTGTTTTTTCTCAAGGTTGCTTCTGCAGTGTGTACAGGGGCTACGTGAACACGGCTGTTGTTTTTGGATATGAGGAGCAGCAAATCACATTGGAGAATCAATATTTTCTTTATAAACACCTAAGATTGTGTGTGTGCGAGCCAGTTTCTACACCATGATGTACTATAACCTTCACCTTTAAGTATCCAACACACAGACACACACAAACCTTTTTTTCGACTGGCAAGCTGACGGGTATTTGATACTAAAGTCATCTTCTCTGATGACTAAGCACAGTCAATTACAGGATGTGTATGTGCCTTTTTACTGCACTTAAAAAAGATCGCATCAATAGTGTGAGGTGTGCAGTGTTTTGAGTGCCCTATTTACTGTAAAGCAGCACTGAGTCAGTGTCAGTGGTGGCGTGCCATCAGGATGTTTATTATGCGTGTATTAACCTCTGGGTCTGCTTCAGCAGCATCACTGGACAAGCTAATCCATCAAATCAGTTTAGAACATTTTGATCCCCGAATGACAGTCACTGCCGCCCGGACAGCACATTTCCATTCAGGGACAATAGTGTCATCCAGTTTGTTTGATTGTGTTCTGTGGCTGTCTTTATCAAAACTGGGTGAATTGCAAGGAAAAGAGTGCAGAAAATCCTCAGTGAGCAAGAGGAGTGAAAATAATTTACAGGTTTAATGGGATTAACTGCAGAAGAAAAAAAGAGAGTGTATTCATCAAAAGTTTGAATGCACAGACGAGAATTTGACAAATGTGTTATTACATTTATTTTGTATCATAAATATACACTCAGATAACTTAAGATATCTTTGGATCTTTTGACTGCCTTTAATCAGGCATGAAAGTGGCCATTTTTTAATTTCATCTTACGTGTAAAGTCAAATATTTTACTTATATATAATGAGAATCAAAGTTTGGAAAATGCTGTTGTCTTAGCGTACAAACATAGTTTGTTTGAAGCAGAAGAAATACTGTGTTTAATTACAATATATCTAAATTAAGTAGGATCCCCCCCCTGCACTGCTTGCCTCCTTTTATCTCCCTATAATCTGTTTATGAAGCTACGTTTAAATTAGAAGTTTATGGATGAATATGCCAATAATTAAAAGTCAGTCAATAATTTTTGCAACACTGAGATCTCTTCTGGGTTGCACCAGTTAGTGTGTGGTTTCTCATTTCTCACAATCAGTGAAAATTTAGCATGAACCACAATGACTGCAATATCGTAAACTGCACCGAGATTAAATAAACTAGAATTATCATTTAAGTCACCGTTAAACTTCGCGGTTGAGTCCTACGGCAAATTTGAATTCCAGCTGTTGCTTCATTAACAATAACGCTGCTTTGCTCATTACAGTTGTCTGTAAGCTCTTAAAGTTCACATGAAGCTATGATTTGTTGACATTATTTAAAAGTGGGATAAAAAACTAAAGACTAAGACAGCCTTTAAGTGATTTGCCATTTAGATTTTAAATGCAAAACATTTACTCATCATGTTGTATAAAAAAGCATCATGAATACCTTTAATCTAGCCTCTTCATTAGCTTAGCTTAGCGCTTAGCTTAACATATTGGGGGGGGTTTTACACATGCTGATGTGTTAGCTTTTGATTTTGTTAAGACGAGTGAGCACAACTTTAATCATACTAGGGAATGCAGTACATGGAGACTTTGGCACAACCAAAATTATTGCAAGTAATTGCAATAAACTTGTGATCTTGTAGCTTTTACTTGCTCGGAAGACAGCGACCAGGTCTGCAACAACTCGGGGTCAGTTACTAAGTGCATCAATACATCAATAAAACAGTAATAAGACACTGTCAGTCTGCTGTCAGTCTGAGATTGTATTGGGTGGTGTTAGCAGTTACATGCAGTCTGTAGTAATGTAGTGTGTAGTACATACACAGAAATTCACATTAAACTGAAATGTAATGAATTACTTATATACGTTATATATAGACCTGAAACAGAAACATTCTACAACACGTACTCCAACATGAGCCATCTTCTCCAAGCTGGTCCTGTTACTCTGGAAGTTATACTTCCATCATTAAACTCTCTGTTGCAGAATTCTCTCATAAATTTAAATAACGATTTTTAAAAAACTAAATCACAGCAGGATGTTGCTGTCATCTTCCTCTCCTGTCCTCTCTTTCTTACATCTTCCTGATCACATATTATCATTTTTTTTCCCCGTGAGAAATAGTCACTGCACTTTTAGCTAGCACAAAAACGGTTGTGTCACATTTGTCTAGCTGTTTGAACGGCCCAATTTTGAATTTAACTGCCACTTGTAAAAAAAATAAAATAAAAGTTACTGTTTATGCTTCCTCTTCATCTCAAGGGCTAGCTAGATAGTCAAGTACTGTGAACACAAATTTATTGACATCTGGATCATGCACACTTCTCAGTGATGAGACAGAATAAAGGATGTGTGCAGGTGGGCTCATGTGGTAGCTGCAGCATCAGAGCCGTTGATTTAGTTACTTCATTTTTCACTCTAGTGTGAATTTACTCTAAAGATTAGTTTTCATTTTTTGTCAGATTTTATCACTGTCAACTCAAATTTGCCCAAAGTTTGACATGATTATTGCTTTCAGAGTAAACAGCAAGCTTTACTTTAACTGTTTGCTCAGTAATTGTGTCATCTTGTCATTGTATCATCTTCGCACAAATATGAGAGGAACTTAAAAGTTTGGTCTGCAGGGCCGTGGCCAGTGTTTGAGCCACATTGAATTTTTAGCCTCTCTGCAGTCTTCATACAGCTATAGAGGGGTTTAGATATGAATCTGTACTGTGCACACACACACAAATTTGCATACAGCTACGGCTATTTTAGGCAGATTCTTCTTTGTTGTTAGCGCACCGCTGCCTTGAGCAGCAAGGCCCCAGAAAATGGAGCAGCACAATAGCTTTGATGTTGTGATGTCTGCAGGGTGTTGTACTGTAAGAGCTGCAGCCAGCCTGCTATACTAAGAGAGACAGGGACATATATATAAGACAACACAGATTACTGAACTGACACATTGCAAATGCTCAGAGCGTCGACGGCAGTTCACACAGAGCGGCACAAAAGTTAAAGACAGAGTGGACTGTAATAGTGCAGATGCACTATTGTTATCAACAGCTGTAAAAGATGTTGTTTCCCTTCTTGGGTTGCTGACTCATAGCATAGAAAATTAATTCCAGTGGTAAAAAAGGTCTGATGAAATCCTAAATGCATATTTTATTCATCTCAGAAAGAAACACCAGCTCGCACAGCAGTGATTTAATCTCTGCTCTTATGCAAAATGCCATTACGAGCAGTTATTGTGCTAAATTTAAATTCCACCTCCCTGTGGTTTGGCAATTCATCAGCAAAAGAGAGGATCAAAGTGCTAATTATGTTTCATGCCTCAGCTTTATTTATTTATTTTTAATGTGTATAGCATCTAAAATACTTCCCTCTCCTCTGCATATGTGTTTTTTTTATACCTGTTTCCTCTCGTCTGACAGCTTTGCGGTTCTGCTGTTCATGCCAGATCAGATGAGTCACGCCAGAAGAGTAAATGTAGTGCGAGCACGCAGGAAGCTTGGCACTTGGAACGTAATGCTTTGACTTTGCAGGTTAGGGTGCACAAATGTGACGGAGCCAGGTGCCAGTTAATTGAAGGATCACCGCAAAACGCTTATGAACAGAAATCACTCGGTCACACGCTGAGCTGATCTTCAAGAAACAGATAAATCTGTGTGGGAGAGAGGCGAGAAAAGCCAAACACCAAAGTGAAAGACTTTTAGTTGGACAAGCATCTTATTAACCCTTACCTGACCTGAGACCCAGGGGAAAAGCGCCTAATGGGCATGTTCTCAGTATATGAGGATTTTAAAGAGAAGAAAATGAACAGGAAGCATACATGGGTGTTTCTGGGGCATAATTAGTCTTCACCCGTGCAAATATTCAGCAGCGTGAATGAATAATTCATATGTTTATCATTACAGACTCATTAATCTGACCTTAGACACTCAAGCTGACTTATTAACTCGACATGTTTGATCCCAAAAAAGCACACGCAAAAGCTAATTTTATAGTTTCTGTGATGCAATTTTATGTTAAAGTCATTTAGACTACCAGGGTTGCATCATTTAGCTTTCTGCTGTCCTTAAAGATCGGGGCTGCAGTTTCTGCTGCATGCCTCATATGAGTTCAGCATCAGAGGAATCTGGGAGAAAAGATGCAGCAATAATGCACCAGAGCCGGTCGCTGTCAGTGTTTATGTTGCATCCCGTCGCCTTTGGGTGCATTCGTCATTGTCAAGGTTATGCTACTCAAAGTCACTGAGGGATGAAAGCATCTCTGACCTTGGCCTGTTTACAGCTTCAGCTTCAGAGCCTGGTTATAATGCTAAAGAAAATCATCTTTATATGAAGAGGCAGGGCTGTAATGAGTGAGCGCCCTTTGCACTTGTATATAATCCCCATACACCAATCACTGCGCTCTGCGATTGCACAATTTCTGTGGAATCGACACAAGGAGCAGATTCCCGAGCGGCTCTCTGAGATTTCTCTGTCTGTCCCTGTCAGCTTGAATTTGCCGTAGCTCTGGCTGCCTGCCTGCAGACCCAGGACGATGGCATTTTGAGTGAACGCGTATGCATGAGTGTGTGCTGTCAAGGTAAATTCAGAAGTATCTTATTTATTCATGACGTTCCTGAATTTGTGCGCATGCGCAGGTGTAATGGGCGTGAGTGTGTGTGTGTGTGCGTCAGTCAGGAAAAACTTGTTTTCAAGTCACCCACTCCATCCTCTTCTCCCTGTCTCTTCCGCTTTTCTGCTCAAGCATCCTTTAGCTCAAGAGCCTCATTTATTCATGCTTCTGGGCCCTTGATGCCATTTTCAGCTGGCAGCCGAGCACTCCTTTTTAAAAATTAACAAAAGTCGGACGAGTTAACCAAAATAAATTAAACACGTCATTGTCCTGCTGGTCCCGGCGCTGATTTCAAGCGCGCATCAAAACGCAAGACAGCATTGGTGTGGATAACATGCTATAACCTGAGAGAGCGTCATTAATGCCTCCAGCTTAAAACACGGGCAGCAGGGCAGGATGTGAATGGTCTTTGTCATCTTGTTTGAATAGATTCTAGTCCTGCAAGTTTGTAGTCGCTTCCCACTGCATCGCTCTGTCACTTTGAAGTAAACAAGAAGAAGAGCTGGTATTATTTCCGTTGTTCAAGTGTTATCCTGGAACACAGATACTTTTCTCTTTAATGGATCAAAGTGTTTGCTCTTTGATGCTATTTTTTTTGTTCGAGTCAGGCGCATTATCTCGCAATGAGCATCCCTTATCCCGAGGGTTTAAGTGAGAGATGCTACGGCAGTGACTGGTGACTTGCTGTTTTACATTATTTGAGGACTCATCCCTACTTTGTTCTGCTCAACAAAGAATTAAAGACTCTGGATGGCGGGGAACCTCGTGTGTGCAGAGCGTGCTGCTGGCAGCCTGTCAGTCCAGTGACAGGTGATGCAGCACCTGGTAGTTTACATGTGGGGATATCGTCTTCATCTAGCTGAAGTAAGGAAGCAAGGAAGAGGTAATGGCGGGCTGTGTTCATTGGAATTGTTAAGAAAAAGCCTGGACAGTAAAATATCAACACATCCCACTCCTGTTATTACCGGTTATTTGGAAAATTCTCTGTTTAGCCCATCAGACTTTGGTAATGTTAGTCCATGCCCGGGTAACCTTTATGTAGGAAACACGGGTAACAAATTCTTCAAAGACCACCTATGACTGTCATATATGAAACAAACCACTTTCTGCAATCTTCATCTCTGATTGGCTGCCCCGCTTGAAAGAAAGGTTTAAGGAAGTGGTAGGATTGCTGTACTCCCAGCCAGGGGTTTCCTGACAGAGATGACCATATTGGGGATATCATAATATCTTCATCAAAAGAGCCAAAAGACAAAGAACTGTCTGAAACAGTGTTTAGAGCACTCTTATGACTAAAGTTTTGTCTAACTCTAATTATTTGCACACTTTGCATTCATTATTTAAAGCTATAGCCATAATATCGTTACTTTCATGATGCTTTGTAAAATGATCTGAAACCAATTCTCATAATTACCATTTAACAATATAAACCTACAGGCTACAGCTCCACACACCAACACAAATGCCTATCCCAATGAGGACACATGTGATCTTTCTCTTAGTATTTAGCTATGAACACAAAGCCGACGACACAAATCAAAGATGAAAACCAGTACAAAGAGACTTCAAAGCGATGGTCACGGTGTTTCTACTGCAGAAACATTAACGGTTAGAAACTGAGGCTGCAGCCTGATTGCTCATCAGTTTGTTCCCTGTTGAAGTTCATCAGCGGCTTCACCAAAAATGACAGCTGACTTTATCACAGCAGTGGTCTGGGGTCGGCCTTTACTCAGCTTTAACGTCAAGTCTGGGTTCATGGCTAGCTCAGCGTTAGCATGCTGTCTGTGCAGGTGCTTGCGAATAGCCGAAGTTGTGTTAGCAGTATAATGCAGTTATTTCTGTCCTGGAGCAGTCTCCTCTTTACCATCACGCTCTCATCCTTTTGTGCAACAAAACTAAAAGTAATGTCCATATCCACGCTGGAGACTGCGCCACTATTTTCCTCCTCCTACACACAACCTGAAATCAACTGATCATAGTGAGAGTGCAAGAACCAATAAGCAGGATCGATAGGCAGGCAGACTTAACGATTCAAAGGAATTAGGCTACCGGGAACTGGTTTTCTACAAGAACCTGTAGATACTCTCCACACATAGGGCTCACTAAAGGTTTTCGCTTAGGCAGCAGTTGTCCTTCTCCTCTGGATCCTTCTCCTCTGGATCCTTCTCCTCTGGATCCTTCTTAAAATGATGTTCTTCTGCTTCCCTGGCCGCTGTGTCTGTGGGGATGCTGTTCGCTCTATGTTGTAGCATCCTGATGACACCCAGTTTATGCTCCAGTGGATGAGGAGAGTCAAACCTTAAATACTGATCCGTATGCGTAGGTTTACAGTACACATCAGCTTTTAGATGTCCCCCATTACTGATGGAAATCTCACAGTCTAAGAAGGCTAACCTGCCACTTTTCATATCCTCCGTTGTGAATTTGATGTGTTGGTCCACCGAGTTAATATGATCCGTGAATTGTGGTACGTCCTGAGATTTGATTTTCACCCAGGTGTCATCCACATACCTGAACCAGTGAGTTGGTGGTGTTCCAGGGTAGGATAACAAAGCCCTCTTTTCCACTTCTTCCATGTACAAGTTGATCCTTTTATGTGAAATAAGTCAAATGACGACACAGTTAAAAGATCAAAA
>VOQK01015999.1:2170-13496 GCA_015052645.1 Benitochromis conjunctus
AAAAAAAATCTGTTAAATGAGTGAATTTCTGTCAACTAGAAGTCGTCTCTACAGCCACAGAGCACTCCTGATGGCACGTTGTGTTCACAAAAGAAGAAACTACAGTAACCAGACAAACACAAAAACACGTCTCCCTGAAGTTACATGAGCAGGGGCATCTCACCTGGACAAAAGCTCCGTCATGTTTTCTTCACTCATCCCACCAAACACTTTGAACTTCTTCAAGTTGCACACATGAGTCTTCTCGTATTTCCCAAAGGTGATGCTCTGAACAATTGCTGGCCTTTCCAATTTTAAGATTAAAAACTGTTGAAAAAGAGAAATTGAGACAGGTGAAACAGAGTTATGATGCATTTGGTGCGTGTAGAGGCCTCCAGGCTCTACCCAGGCGCTGAGAAAGGATTGGCTCATTATCTAAACGACTACAGGTCGACTACTACGCGGTCAATCTGCTGCATCAGGTAAGTGACAGTGCAACACACTATGAACTGCATCCACGTGTCACTGGTGCTCTAACAAGACAAGACGTCAAATGACAATCCACCCATGGCCACAGGCCAGAGCACTGATTAAACAGGAAACCCACGGAGACCAACATCTTCACATCCACTGTAAAAGCATCACAATGAATCTGAAGTGACGCATTAATGAATCACACAAAGTTACCTTCCAACCTTTACGGTAAATAAAAAAGTGGCAATACCGAGTAGCCTTTCCTGTTGTGTTTGTAATGAGACAACGTGTAATAAAACTGTCGGCTCCGCCCATCAACCTCTGTTGATGACTCACATTCAAGGTTATAATTTACTCACCAGCAATTTGGCACACGGTTTGTTTTTTTTAATTAGTTAATGGAGGTGGGGGGGTATTGTAGTGATCTGAACGTCATGTTCTGGACAATGATAACAGACTAGTCTGAATTTAAACACACATCCCAACGCTGAAGGTTTCCCCGTGGACGGTGAGCTGTACGACCTGTTGCTATCAGTGTGGGAGGGATTTATTTCGTGTCAATATACTTCCACTCTGGGACTTGACCACATGATGTTTGTTGTTGTACACGTTATGTACAACAACAAACATTGTTTTCTTTATGAACAGATCCCATCAGCAAGGATGGGATCTCCCAGGGGAGCAGACGGGAATGGCCCCCCAAGCCCCAAAGCTATTTAGTTTATGCTCCAGTTCTTATAGGAAATGTTCTGCATCATTTCTGAACTGTTACTTTAGATTGACAAATCAATTATTTACCAGTAGTTTTCTACCATCCAAATAGCATCTACTCTTACTCTAAATTACAGGCAGACTACTGCAGTTCACCTTCATTTAAAGAATGCACCAGAGCCTTTAATATTGTTAGAGTTTATGAAGCCTACGTAACACCCAGCTGCTGTACTAGAAACACTCAGTATTTTGAGTCTGGGGTGCTCAGTCCTCCTAGTGAGTGGTTAACCATTGTTTTGCAATGTTTCACTTCCTCCTGTCAGTCAGTGCAAACTTTCAGATTTAACCTCAAAGCCATGCAACACTATCTATGGCAGTGTTGTCGAAGTCGGTCAATGAGTTCAAGAGAGAGAAAGGCAAACTTTTTTCCCAGAAGTATGAAAGTAAACACTTGCTGTTGTTGCTTACTGCTAGGTGGAGCCTCATCGTATAGCTGCAAGATAAAGTTAGTGAACTCTTCAGAATTACCAGAATTTCTACAATAAGCCTTAAAAAAGCCTCCTGGAGTCACAAGCTAGTGCACTCCTAGTACCCGTATCCCAAACCTGGATAAATGGGAAAGTTGTACCTGGTGTGAAATAGGGATCCGTGCACCATAGGAAATAAGAGAGTAGCTAAAAGTACCTTATCTACATCATCTGTGTATGTTCTCAGTCATCCAGGTCATAGTTAAAATAGACCCAAACCATGATGCTCCCTCCACTGTGCTTCACATTTAGATACTGCCATGCTTTCTGCCCAAACTCACAATTGTTAGTTTTTGCTAAAAAAAAAAAGAAGTCATATTTGGTCTCATTTGGTATAAGAACATTACTGTTTTTTACTTTTTTTTATTATTATCTCATTTTTAACTGGAGAAAATAAATGTCCTTTTTGGTAAAATGTACATTTGTTTGACCTAAAGTAAAACCTGACTGATCACAGGGATACATGTCATCTCCTTACTATGAACACAAAACTACAGGAGCTGTTAGAACAGAGGTTCACTTACTTTTCCTGCCCAGATCTTTGTGCATCCTTTTGAATTATTATTAAGTTGGTTTGTGTATAAATAACTGTGACTTAAATATCACATTTAGACAAATTCATACTTGTTGACACACTACTCTTACATCAACTTCAGTAACTGAGGCCTGACTTAAAACCACGTTACATTCAGTCAGATCAAGGTCAGCCTTGAGCTGTTCCATGTGCCAAGCACTCAAATATAAACAAGCCCAAAAAGATACTGTAAGCAAGGCCTTCTCTGGCGCTTATCCTTTTCAGGGTCGGGGGGCAGGGGGGGGGCGACTGTCTTAGGGCGAGAGGCAGGGTACACCCTGGACAGGTCGCCAGTCTGTCGCAGGGCTAACACAAAGACACAGACAACCATTCACACTCACATTCACACCTATGAGCAATTTAGTGTTTCCAGTTAACCTATCCCCACTAAGTGCATGTCTTTGGACTATGGGAGGAAGCCGGAGGACCCGGGGAGAACCCACGCAAACACGGGGAGAACATGCAGACTCCACACAGAAAGACCCCGGCCTGATAGTGGGATTGAACTCAGGACCTTCTTGCTGTGTGGCAATAGTGCTAACCACCTTTCATTTCTCCACTCTCTTCTATTCACTGGGCATGTCCTCAACGAGCAAAGTCGAGCCCAAGAATGTAAGTGTTTAAGTGGCGTTACAGAAGTTGCTCAAAACCCATCAAGTTAAATGCAAAAAAAGAATTCCCACAAGTGTTACCTGTGTAAAAAACAAAACAAAAGTGGACACACAGGAAGAGAAGCCGAAGGTGAGGCAGCAGGCATAACATCCACAACTCCCACTTTCTTTTTCAGGTAGATTTTCCCTTACAAACTTCCCAGCACAGCTAAGCTTTATCATGTTGACTACATTACATTGTTATTAATAATCATTTTTGGAATGTTTTACTTAGTTTTACTTGACAAGTTCAAGTACCTGTTCAAGTTGTTATGGTACACCTGACATGTAGTTACATTTTTTGGGAGAAGGTTCCAAAAAATGATGAAATGGGGTACCAGTTATGGTGTAAATAATGACACAGACGTTACGCAGATGTGGGTCCAAACGCTCAGTCGTAAAACTGCAATTTTTCCCAAAGAATTAAGAGTCTGGATCTCCCAGTAAAGACAAAGGATTTTTAATCCCATTGACCTCTCTGTGCAGACCACACAATTTCCTGTTTACACATCTTCACAAGATGTTCCCCTCTATAAATTGTTAATGTTAATTAATTAGCCAAGCCAATTACCCATGAACTTTGACCCTATGATCACGACTTTCATGGAAAACTGCTGTTCCCGGTCATCAAAATTAAAGCTTATCTTAACCAGAAATGACCTACCTGTGGAGGATAGTTGCTCTCAGAAGACCACCTGGAGGACTGATCGTTAGGTTTATCCACCAAGATATTCCTAAACAAAATAAAGAGACGAGAATTTACCACTGTGGAACATTATCCCATCAAAAGTCAGAAGAAAATGCCGAAAGACAACAGTGCAAAGTTGGGCAGAATACAGGTCTGCGTGTGCCCTGGAAGCTTATAACAGTAGATTTATCACTTAACAAAACTACTTTTATAGAGTCACGCTAGAAGGCTGATTTAGGTAACTGTTGTTGTTAGTCAACTAGCATTAAGTCAGCTACTGCCGAACTGTTTACTGAGTGCTGAACCAGCAACTCGCCTGTTGCCGCGAAACTATGGGTGACTTCGTTTATAATAAATCATTACATGGGCGCTGGCGTGAGCGATAATCAAGGTTTCCTGTCGTTGCATGTGTTTCAGATAGCCTATAACCAAGCTCATTAGCATAGCTGCTAAAGCAAAGCTCTGTGGTTAGATAACAGCAGCTAGTTACCTACTTCAGCTCTGGGGTCCTGTTAGCTAACGTGGACGTTCGTTTTTAACGTATTAAGATACCGAAGTGCACACTACGCAATCAAGGTGTAAAGTATTATACAGCTGTAACAAGGGAAGTTTCAAAGAATAACCTGGGCGTGTTCCAATCCCACGTTTTGGGGTTGTCACTCTATAATAATCTAATTATAAGAGAAGGATACACCATTCTGTTGCTTTGTTTACGTTTTGAGATAATACTCCAACTCATATCCTACACTGAAGTGGGAAACTGTCCCTTACAGTTAACCACACATTTCACAGAAATTACTAAGCGTCATTTTATCAGATATAAAGTACATCGTGCGCAATGGCTTCTAACAAATGTTTAGCGGTAAAACAACAACATCATTATCGGGCGGCTGAATATCCAAAACCAAACGCCCCACACGGTAGCTAGCGCTAGCTTGCTTGAATCGCAGACAAGCTAGGCCAGTCGGGCAGGGTGGAACAAACACAAGTGCACCGAGATGACAAAAGACCACCTGCCACCGCAAAACCTAATGCATACGCTGGGCCGGGTGACGGGAAAGATACTTACTCAGGTAAATATGTAGACGAGTAAGAGCTCCATTTAAAAACGCTGAAAGTGAGGACTCTGCTCTCGGGAGCGACAGCCATCTTGTTGCAGAAAATAACAGACAGCGGGAGGTTAGTTAGCAAGGAGCGAATATTGACAGCTCTTAAAGAGACAGTACACACATGTTGTTTACGAAGCCTCCTCGGTAGCATAAACACGCTGCACGATGCAGTTATCGGTTATTAAACTCGGATTTTGTATTGATCTATTCTTGTTCCAAATAGCGTTTCAGTTTGAACCTGTTAGCTTAAATCGATAGAAAATAAAAAGCTAATGATAATAAAATAATAACAATATTTTATTCCGAAAAACAATCAACATATGCTGAGGACCTCAGTCACATTAATCTGCTTTGAGGCCACAGTGCAACAATGATAGCTCTTCAGCATGTTCCCAAATATGTACATCCGCCCGAATTACTACACAGCTTAAAATATTGGAAGTCGAGTTAACGCTTTAAACCTGATCCAGAAGTAGGGGTGTCAAAATAAATATAAATAAAATAAAGACTCCCACAGGGGGGAAAAAAAGCTGATCATGCAGTATCTACTGTATTATCAATACTGATCTGTTGACTGCAGTGTTTCCTCTATGAAGCAAAGACAATAGTGTCCCATTCAAAAAACACTTTTCAGGTTGAGCTTAGTGTTTTACTGTATGTGAAGTCATTATAGCTTACAGAGTGGACGAATCATCTGGTGACTAATGCGCTTTATTCCGGGTAAACAGGGCATACTCAGCCTCCTAATTTACAGCGTATGCTTTGAAAGAAGTTTTCAGATTGTTCTTAAGCCACTATATGGTTGATTAAATCACGCCCACAAATTTATTTATTTATTTATTTATTTAGGACAGTGCATGTTAATGAACATACATGTATATAAGCTACATGAATGTAAACATACCAGATTATAGCCAAAGGCTAATTTCCATCTGTTGTCCATAACACATAAATAGTAAACATAATAATTCGTAAAAAGTTCATAATTCATTCATAATAAGACTCCATCACCAAAACTCACACATACACACCAGTCTATTCCCAAATAAAACATTAAAACTATACAACTTATACATGATCATACACTTGATTTATCCATAACCAATTCTTAACCTGTGCCTTAAACAAGTTGAATGTAGAGCAACTTCTAATGGATTGGGGAAGACTGTTCCACAGATGGCCACTGTGGACAGAAAGAACATTCTGCCCGACTGCTGTCCGCCTATGGGGTATAAACATATTTACATACAAATTAACATAACATTGCTCCCATAACGTCAACCATGGCTTCTCTTGACTGGTTATCTTGGATCACCACACCCTACAGCTGGCTATATTACTGTCAGTTGACTGAAGACACACTGCTCACTCACAAAGGCCACATGGCAGCTGTGAGTGAGCAGTAACTGGATGCTTGTTTTTAGCAGTTATGTGTGCTGACCTGAAAGAAACACTTTGTAAAGATGAAGAAATCATCTCTGAGATCAAAGTGATAACATCATAATACTCGCTTTGTACCAACTAACACTCCACATCTAGGAACAATCTACTAGTTTGGGCTGGTTTGCTCTGCCCTATGCAAAGAGCAAACCAGACCTGGATGAAGGCCACAAGTGGAAACACGTTGGTCACTTAATAAAGCCGCTCCCAATTACTTTAAGTGTCGCTGGAGGCGTCACGTCATCAGAGCTTTGTCTTCTCCATGCACCTTGGAAGTAGGAGAAGGCCTAACAGTGCCTGGCAGGGGACAACACGGTACATGGACGTATATATAGTGCTTTTCTACTCTCGCTGAACATCGAACAGTGCTTTTCACTACGAGCCACATTCATCCATGGACACAGCAGCTTTTCGCACAATTACACACACACTGTAACACTTCCCTGGGTTATTGGGGATAATTTGGCGGTTCAGTATCTTGCCCAAGGACACTTTCAAGACATGTGCTGGTGAATGTCGGGGATTGAACCAGTGACCTTCAAACCAGTTGCTGACCTGTTCCAGCTCCTGCCTATTTAGCAGGAAAGCTGTAACGTTCACATGTGCCTCATCCTCATTTGCATGCACTTCCTATCATGCAAGTCTTCAAAGTTTTCCTGTGTATTTTCTTTGTTATAAAAGTAATCAAAGTTCATTTCCAGATCAACACTTATTGTTAAATTGTAACTAAAACATGAAATAAAACACTTTAAACAAGTTCACAGCAGTAAAAAAGGCTTAGTTTTAACAGCTGATAGCATGCGGTGGGCATCTTTCATGTTTGATACTTTCTAGATTGATTAGTTAAAATAAACCAACCAGTGATTGTTATTTTCGGCCTGATAGTTTAAAGTCCGAGTTAGCAGTGTGCACGCGGGCGATGGATGTGTTGCTTTACACTTTGTAGCATAAAAGGAGCCACATTATGCTGGCCGTGTCACTCGTTCAGACGAGCACTGAGCTCAAGAAAAGTAAGCAAGGGGGAGCCGAGAGGTGTCTTTTGTTGCTGAGAGTTGTAATCCACTCTAATTCAAACCACAGGGGGTCTGTGAGCCTCAGAGACCCCCGGACTTCTGGTATTTTCACACGGTCCTGACTGCCACCCAGCCCCTCCATCACACCGGCGTACATAGACTTCAGAAAAGAGCTTAAGAACTTTATTTACTATTCCTTATCTACTGTACTCACCGACCTCATGACAACTGCAATACAAGGTCTGCACTGGAAGCTTCTTTTCTAACCCTTCAACAACACAGCCACAGAGTAACAACACATGTGATACACTGATGAAGTTCTAGACTCTCATTGTTGTCTTTAGTTTTCCAACAGCCTCATCCAAACATTGGCACAAGTCAGAGTCCAACATTACAGGAGACAAAGACAAGTAGGTCACATGAGCATGAGATAATAGAGGTAACAATAGTTTTTGTCGTTTCCTCAAGTCAGTGTAAGGCAGTAAGTACTACATTTTTTGTTGCTATAGCAATCTAATTAACTATAACTTTGAAATATGCTGTAAAGACATAAAGATATAGTAAGTGACCAACATCCCCCCGTCTTTCTTTGGAGTATTTTTGTCAGATCTCAGCAACAGTGTTAGTTTGTGATGACTCATCCACACGTGGACTGCTTCCAGGCTCGATGATGATGTGAACTGAATGATAACAGTGTTTCTTTGAAGCACACTTCCAGCACTTGGCAGACCCTTACTTCCACTTACGAGAAATGGATGCTCGTCAAGTTTCATGTGCATGGATGTGACCTGGGAACGCCGTGAGAAGTGGTTTACCGCCGTGTAGCACAGGCAAGCGTGGATGTTTCATTTCTCCAAGTGTGGGTTAGACGTTGGGTCAGATAATAGTGCGCTAATCGTTGCTGAGCTGAAGCACGATGTTTTAGAAATCTGTTGTGTAACGGTTTGACAGGTACATTTTGTATTTGCAGTGATAATAAGTTGGGTGTTATGCCTGTTAATGAGGGACTGGAAAAAGTTTGGTTTGTTAAACTTTACCTTGAAACACATCCATCATTTGTATCGAACTGAATGTGTTTGCACTGGTAGAAATTCTGTGTTTATTATAGATGGCACAAAAAGCTGTAAATAACAATATAAAGTGATAGCCCATAATGTGTTACAGCCAACATTAAGCAGACACAGGGAAACATTAGCACTGACTTGAGGTCTGTTTTGCATCCAGTATTCGTCATCCTGTGGTTCCTCCGTCTTTGCTTGAGTGAAATATAGAAAACCTTAAGGAAGTGTTAATGCTTCACTGCGTTAAACTGCCACTTACTAAATGTGTGTTTGTTGTACATAGGGTTCGTTAAAGTGTTCCCTGTTGCCTTGTTGAGAAGCAACATAGACTGTATATAACAGATGGCTGTAGCCACAGTGACATCATCCACCGGTTTATGGAATATTGGTTTAAAGCATTAGTGTTTAGAGCTAGTGCTGACTAGCTACCCAGGTTGATAAGGTGCATCTGTGAAATTAACTGACTTACAACAAAATATATTAATACAAAAAGAAAGTGTTACTAAACACAGCTACACCCAAAAGTACACATAACTTTAATGAATAACTTCATTTCTTTAAGCTTTAATGCAAATCCAACCATTACTGGCATGGCTGCTGTTCAGATATAATTAACGAGGAAGGAAATTAGTTTTGAAGTCCAAAAAAACAATTTTTTAGCCCCAAAAATTGTCTCTTGGTACTCAGTGGTAGAGTGGGGTGATGGTCACTGTGAGGGGATCCTTTCAGTTTGACGTGGCAGTTTGATCTGTGGTTAAACTAAAAACAGTTCTCAGATCAGCTCTAAAGTCTATGACTTATAAGACTGCTGACTAAATTGCTGCGAGCCTCAGCTGTTCTTCGTGAATAAGTCATTGTTATTTTGCACACTAGCACACAAGTTTTTATTCAGCATCACTGCTGGACAATTTCCAAAAACATCTTTGTTTATATTCACAGCATTAGATTTTTCAGCCTGAGCCCAGTGTTTTAATGAAAAGTCATGCTAACACATTCACAGAAGATATAAAAGTTAACATGAGGGAAGTCTAACTGTAAAGTCGGTGTAAACACAGAGAGCAGTCACACAAAGTGTCATTCAAAGGAGAACTGCCCACTGTCTGGACACAGAGCACATCTTACATCCAGTAATCTGCCTCTGATCTGAGATCAGGTGTTTTCCCCTCAACCTTAGTCACCCTGTGATGATGTCATGTCGGACACCGTGACCCTGTGATGATGTCACGTAGGACATGAGCTCATTGATAAAGAACAAAAGCTAACAAAGACCACCAGCCTGTTCAGTAAGCAATAACAACCAGTAATGGTTATCTTCATCATTATCAGTAGCAGCAAAAGCCTTCACTATCATCATCATCATCACATCTAATAAGGATTCTCTTTACTATCCATCATGATAATCATTCAATTCATCATCGTCATCATTATTATAACCAGTAAAGATGATCGCAATCATGGTTACTGTTATCATTCTCACGTTCACCAGCACCATCATCACGGTTATCTTCACCAGTCGTACCACAAATGTTTTTATCTTCATTGTTGCCGTCATCATTATGGCACCCAGTGAAGGTTTTCTTTATCACCATCATCATCATCATCATCGTCACAACTTCTACAGCTTCACTGTCCTTATCGTCATCATCATCATAACCACAAATGGTTATCTTCTTCAGCCACTCACTATAGCAGTTATCATCATTGTAAATAAAACACCAGTTCTTTTGATCATCACTCTGTTTTCACCATAGTCTTCATCATCAGCATCACAAACATAAACTTATCTTCATCATCATTACTATTGCTAGAAATGAGCGACATTACTAGTATGACCATTAGAACCAGCGGCAAAATCTTCCTGGTAAAAACAAACAAAAAGCCCAAACTAGTCATTAACCAGCCCGAGTGGTTACTGCTGCCTTGCATCTTATTTCTTATTTCTCCTGGACGCGCTCTCTGTCGTGAGCGCGCCATCACGTGGGAGGTCCCTTTAAGTTTCCATCGACTGAGGCCTGAGCGTGTCACATGGACATGATATAATAAAAAGGCAGGAACAGAGTGAGTGCGCTGGGCTCTTTGCTAAAGGAGAAAGGAGCACAAATGTACGCAGTCATCTGCCGACAGCGTAGACGGCCAGCGGGGCCGAGCCCAGCCGAACGCTGCCGATCTCGACCGGGGTGGGCCGAGCCGGACAGACTGCGCCTCATCGGACGGGACCTGTGTGTCCGCCGTTGCACCTGCCAGCTGTGACACGCACTTTAAAAGAGGAGGAAAATGTCGCCTGTGAGTGCGCGTATTTCGCACAGTCCCGGAGCAAAGGAGGAGCGCCCTTCAGTGTGAGTGAACTTATTTCTAATAGCTCGGCTGATGTTGGGATCGGCTCCGTGGTGCTGCCGCAGGTGCGTTTTCGCGCTTGAGTTGTGCCTGGTAGCCAGCCTGATGTATTCTAGTGAGGATCTGCATCTGTGGGCTTTTGGAAAAGTGCGTTTGTTGGAGAAAGCGCAATCACCGTGCAGGGGAGAGTCTTGATCACGGGCCATGTGCGTGTTTGCCAGTGTCCGCATTCCAGGTGGTGTTGCGCACATAGAAATGGAAGTTGAAGTAAACAAGTGGGGATAAGGGTTCGACTCCGGCGCTTTGAGAACAGCGTTTTCACGTTGAGCGTGGAAGTATCCCGCCGCTGTTTGACGAACCCGAAGCTCTGAGTCGAGGTGCCAAGAACGCGTGAAGTTGTTGATGATTTTGTGCAAGCAAGATGAATCGTGTGTATGTTTCACAGTTTAATGGGGGCCTGCAGTTTTTGACAGTTCTCCAACTTAACAGAGCGATGTGGCCAAAAGGATGACTCTGTGTAAACTAAACGGGGCTGTGGCAGTTCTCTGGCTCCGGCGCTCATTCACGAGAGCAGCGGTCATATTTGTTTAATAGAGCCGTCCTATTTTCCTGCGGGATGTCTGTGAGATGCCGTCAGCATGTCAATACTGACTGGTGAGGAAAACAAGAAAACCACCTGCCTGCTGCTGCTCTGGTTATTACACACACACACACACACACACACACACACACACACACACACACACACACACACACACCCACAGAA
>VOQK01016003.1:21762-39500 GCA_015052645.1 Benitochromis conjunctus
AAAATAAAATAAATTGTGGCAGTTGATATTCTAGCTGTATCATTAATGTGCTACTGACTGGCTGCTTGTATACACACTTAAACAGTCTGAATGGAAATCTTACATGGTTCAATAAAGGAGTTGCTCTAACTGGAGGATATTAGTGGTGGTATGATCCTTGATGACTTTTGTTTTCAATTTGAATGTTAACCTGTAGTGCTAGGAATAACTTATGTTTAAAATACATGGAAGTGTCAGCATCCGAGTAGTTCCCTCATTCCCGATGATTATAATAATAATAATAATATTAATAATAATCCATATGGTGTTGTTTTTTTTTTACCAAAGCACACTTATGGTCTATTGTATTGCCTTTTTAAACCCCTTTTCTTGAATGGTAACGTCACTAACTATGATGACCTTGTTTGGAAGTCGTGTAGCGTATAATATAGACAGAGAGGTTTGACTAGTTGTGGTTTGCTCAGAGAATAGAATCCCTGCATACGATACCTTTATATCCACCCTTCTCTAATAAATCCCCCAACTTGACACCTCAAGTTTCCTGTGTCTTTATTACTTTCATATAAGCAGCAGCTACAATATCAATCAGAGTGTTACAGCCCGTCATTAGTCAGAAGGATCTGACAACCATTCGAGATTCACGTGCAGGATGAAGAAGGAGAAAATATCCATTAGTGCCGCAAGCTTACAAGAATAGGTGTATTGATTCAGGGTCACAGGTCAACTCTGCGCTGTGACTGGAGATAATTGGTCTTGGCTCAGCACGGTTAGTGCTGTCGTTGTGATATTTCCACAAGTTCGCCACACAAGCATTCCTAACGTATATAATCGCTTTAGCCTTGAAGATCTCAGCAGATCTGAAATGGATCCCCGTGATTTTTACTGACATTCATGCTCAGCAGGTGCCATGGATCCTTTGTAATAGTGCAGCATCTGCCACAAGAAAGAAGAAGTTATATAACTGTCCTGAGACATCGTCATCATATTCTACTTCCTTGGAGAGGGAGTGTGTGTTGGGGGGGGGGGGGTCGGTGCCCTGACCTTTCTGCTAATGCCTCCACAAGACTGACACTTAACTGAAATGTCTTGACCACCATTGTATGGATTGATATTGAGCGTAGCACCGATATTCATGTCCCGCCTTCAGGGTGAATCGCTCTCGCTTTGATGGTTCCTAAACGTTTCCCAGAGCACCATTATCGACCCCAAAACGAACGAACTTAAATAAATGAACAAACTCCGTCCTCACTCGTGGTTGAGGCCAAACATGGCACCGATAAAAACCAGCTCACCATAACCACGTAAGCGAGCAATATTCACAATTCATTCAAAGCTTAGCGGTATTGTAGTCTCTTAAAATACACTATGTCTATTAAACTGACATCCATGTGATGGGTGGGATGAGCTGCCAAAGCTGTATCAATTCCTCATTGTCTCAAAGTTAACTGCTGACTCCACGTCAGGTGTATAAGCCGGTATTGATTACTGAAGCCCTTATCAATCTCTCTTAAATCTGCTGAGCTGTTAGAGAAGGAAGGAAAGGATTGGTTATGAAAGAGGTACAGCTGTTGGGGAGGCATGACGAGAAGCCCCACAGCTCTCCGGGCTCTGAATGAGGAAGTCGAGCTGTCTTAAAGAAAGAGATCAAAGATCAGCGTGAATACTACCACTATAAACTTTATACAGCAGTGAGGCCTGATTAATATATATATATATATATATATATATATATATATATATATATATTACAATACAGAGAGCAAATCAACCAATTGCTTAACACGACCTCGAATCAAATCAAAAGCATCGACATGCATAATTGTCCCAATAATGGCTCATGCGACATTAGTTTGAATAATTCTGCAGTTCGGTCCCTGATAATGAATAGGGTTCTTTATGTATCCACATTGTGCTGCTAATGACCATTAAACACAACATGCATCAGGCATCCGTGCATCACCAGGCCACCCTCTGTTTAGGAAACAGGGCCACAGGGGAGAAGTAGTAACACAATCCAGTTAATGGAGGGATTAATTCCTGGCTGTTGTGCTGTCTTAACTAAAATAATCCCTGTGTGTATCCATCCCTCCTATCCAAATAAAGCGGGCCTCGACGGCTGACAGCATGTTCTCTTTGAAAATTAAAAATAATTAAAAAGAAATAACGATGGTGGCAGAAATGCCGGTGCAGTGTAGGGTTTTAGCACTTTGATTTGAGATGGGATTCGCTGTATTAAAAGTATTAAAACAGAGTTCTAATCTAGTTAAGCAAACTTCCCTCAAACCAACTATAAAAATAGACGGAGAGGAAAATGACTGTCAGAGTCCCAGAGGGAGAATGGTGATGAACAGCACACAACCAGCTGCCGCAATATGCTTTTTTGGCTTCTGGTCTACGGTGTCACAATCCTTCTGACACCAAACACTTTGCCATCTGCACACACGCGGACATCAGCGCTGTAAAGGGACCTCTTTACGGCCGTCGTTGTAACGTCAAGATTAAATCTGGGAAAGCATCTTCGTATGACCTGATGACACTGTTGAGTCTCTCTCCCCCTTTTTTTTTAATCCTTTCACTAAGACAAGAAAGGTTATCAACAAAACACATTTTCTAAAACGTCCTTAGCTCCACATCAGGTTGGCAGAAGGAGGTTGTTTTCTTCTTCTGGACAAAAACATCACTAATGCAGCGCACAAATATTTGCCACCGGATGAATAATTCCAGTCTGAATCCAACCAAAATATTACTGCTGCAAATTAATTGCGGGCGGTTTTTGGGGGAGATATGAACTGAAACCTCAGGCTATGCCTTCTTTATTTATTTACACCTTTAGCTCTTTGGATGTTCCTCCACAAACGGGTCAAACCTATTTCTAATTCTAATTTTCTCAAGAAAGCCACTAGGTATAGAGAGTCTAGACAATTCATAATTTCCTCAGGATGCTGTGCTATGCTTTTAAAAGAGTGTGAGCAACACACACACACACACGGCACATTTTAAAGTCCTTTGCCACTTTTTCAGACCTCTCTCAGGTTTAGCTCAGCTCCTTGAATTTGCCTGGAGGTCAAGCAGGTATGGCTTTTTGGTGTGGCTGCTCAGACACTTCTGCCCACTTCATTCTATATTTACAATTTCAAAAACCACACTGCTGGGATGTAAAGTGAAAAAATAATGTGATCACACTGTAGCATATTGACATTTCAATTTTAATCACATTTGAAATTTACCCAAAACACAATAAAACTGATACCACAGGACTGTATTGCCATTTAGTCCCAAAATAACGATGTAGAAATATTCACCAACTGCACTCTGCACCATTTAAAAAAAAAAATCCTAAATAATAAAGAAAATCATTATCTCTATAAATACTCAATGTTCTTCTTTTAAAGTGCCTCAAATAGCTCTTTTTTTAAGGAGATTGCCTGCTGAGGTTTCAGTACTGATACTGGACTCGTCTGCAAAAGGATGCACATTTTGAAAATTCTTGTAGATTTTTATGGACTGGTTAAGATAAGACTGCTAAAAAAATGGGTTAAGATTTATTTTTTAAAAAAGTTTTCTTTAACTGTTGCATTGTGACAGGATGCAAGCTGCAGTCTCCTGCATCAAACTGCATATGCTACACCCCACCCTACTGCTTGCTGTGCTACATAAAGGGCACACTATTTCCAGCATTTGCTGTGAGTATTTGCGCTGGACATAAATCATGCAAAGAACAAACATCCAAATATGAGTGTAATACACAGGTTTTCTGGACTGGATATATAGTTAAAGGATTATTCCTTCGGAAATAAATCTTAAGGTCATTCATCTTAGCAACACTGTGGTGCACTGTTGTGTGACCCACCTTATAAGGACTGCCACACATTCTCATTTTCCTCCTGTACGTCTCAACTGGCTCAGTAATGCAGGAGATTTCAGTCTTGGAAGTTACTGTGGCTCTGAGCCTTAATGTGTAAGAAAGGGATGAAAACATTTCCCTGGTTGTGCAACACAACCAAGAAGTAGTTTTAACGAGTTGAATCGAAAAAAGAAAAACTTTTTTTTTTCTTTATGTTGCTTTGCGTAGTCTTTTCTGGAGGCGCCGGCATTCATGATGTCAGAAGGTATGCTGAACAGATGCCGTCAAACCACCTCTGGCTGTCTGATACATTTTCTGTTCGCTCTAAATGCTGTCAGAGGCCACTGCTTTGCACCGACAGAATCTCCTCAATTACCTTCTCACCTGGATGGCAGTGATGGACAGTTGGGGGGGAGGGGGCAGGACCTGGAGGGTTGTCTTCAGGTGTGTATTTCTCTCTCTCTCTCGCTCTCTCTTTCTCTCTCTCTTTCTCTCTCTCTCTCTCACACACACACACACGTGTGTATTTGCTGCTTGCAGAGACAAAACAAAGAGCTTGACAACTCAATTTTTGTCCAATAATCAAACACGTTTTGAAATGACAAAATGCATTTTGGAATTCTGTTTTTTCCCCACATTTTAATCACTTGAAAGCCCACTTCTTCTAGTTTTCACTGATTTGCTATGTTCTTCATTTAGGCTGTTTATCTTTGATGGCTCACAGCCAATAAGCTCATTTTTAGCCTAACTGCATCTCTCTGTTATTTCAAATAGCAAACAGGACTAAGCTAATATTAAAGGTAGGACCAGTGGTCCATCGTTTCATCTTTGTGCTTTATCCATGTACTGTGATGCATACAATCATAGTTATGACAACTATGAGGGCCACTTTCAGTCAATTCAGAGTAGTTTGATTATGGATTTATAGATTACCCCAGCTAGATTTCTTTAACCCTTTCACGCATAGTGGTCACTGCAGTGGACAGCTATTCAAAGTCTGTTTTCTTATATTTGTGTCAGTGTTGATGGTATACTTGCACATAAACCACTACATTGGACACTCAAGTATTTTCATTCATCTTTTCATGCCTAAAGATGAATAAAAATACTTAAAAGAAATCCTGATTGAGGTCGTCATAATTCATGCATGAAAGGGTTAATTAGAAAAAAAAAAGCCCTTTTAGTAGCTGCTCTGTAGTTTGAAAAGCCATCAGATCAGCTTCTGTTACTGTTGGTTTACGTGCTGGTAATGGAACTGGATGTAGAGAGTTTTCACTTTAGAAGATTTTCTACACTACATGGCGTCACCAAAACAACCTTTGGCTATATCCTGCATTTTTGAAGCAGCAAGCAGCAGAGTTTCTCACAAAATCTCTCATTATAAGAACAGCTTGACATCTTGGGAAAACAACCTTTTTTTGCTTTGTTGCCAAAAAGTTCTAAGCGATCAATACCACTGTGGCCACTCTGTCCATTAAATATAAAGATACTGCAGCAAAGAAAAAAAAGAATAACATGGTTAAATAGTGAGACATAAATATGCTGAGTGCTGGTTTTAATTTTTAGTCATTTAACCACTTTTTAAGTAGCGTTTTTGCATTCATGTTTTTTTTTCACTGTTTTCATGCAGTACATTGCTGATACAGTACATTTTACATCCACTACTACAGTACTATATTCACTCATCTGCCTTCACAGGAATAGAAACTTGAGTGACATCTCATTTGTAATCTATAGGGTTTAATATGATGTTGGCCCACCCTTTGCAGGTATAACAACTTCAACTCCACAAGGTTCAGGAGTGTGTTTATGGGAACCATTGGGTCTTCAGAGGTGCATTTGTGAGGTCAGACACTGATGCTGGATGGGAACCTGGCTCACAGTCTCCGCTCTGATTCATCCCAAAGGTGTTCTGTCAGGTTGAGGTCAGGACTCTGTGCAGGCCAGTCAAGTTCTTCCACACCAAACGCGCTCATCCTTGTCCTTATGGACCTTGCTGGTCCTCACTGGACCACCTCACTGGTGTGCAGTCATATTAGAACAGGAAAGGGTCATCCCCAAACTCTTTCCACAAAGCTGGAAGCATGAAATTGTCCAAAATGTCTTGGTATGTTGAAGCATTAAGAGTTCCTTTGTGATTTCACGTGGTCTACCATTTCAAGTGGCTGTCGTTCCCAATCACTTCCACTTTGTTATAATTCCACTAACAGCTGACTGTGGAATGTTTAGCAGCGAGGAGATTTCACGGCTGGACTTGTTTAAATTTAGACACCTGTGCCCATGGAAGTGATTGGAATTCAAACCTGAATTCAATCATTTGGATGGGTGAAGGAGCACGTTTGTCAATATAGTGTATATCCTTTATACATTCTTACTTCTATATAGTCTCTTTGTGTGTAGAACAAACCTAACTGAGAACATTTCCCTCTTCACGGGCACTAACACGTGAGGTGCTTTAAAGCTGAGCTGCCCCATGGCCCATCACACAATAATCAGGACAAAGTTTGCCTTCTCCCTACATAACAACTTCTAATCTATCTGGAACATTGTTGAAAGTAATGTTAACAGCTTAGAGAGGGGATTATTAGAGCCCACTGGAGGTCTGCACTCCACTGTTTTCTTCTTTTACTGTGCATTTCACCAGATGGTACCTTAATGAGCCGGAGCTGTCACTGTTTAAATTACGGAGAGTGGCAAGCAATAAAACGACCTTTGCAAATTTGAACAAGGTCACGGTAAAGTGGTCAGCAGACGCTCAAAATAGCTGAAGAAACAGTGCGATTAATGTCTTTTGGAAATTAAATGAGGAAAGAGAGTGACCTCTTCTTTGACCAATCAAATGGAAAGCTACCAGACATGAATGATGTGCACCCCCTTTTTTTTCCTCTTTCTATCACCAACTATTATCATCCCTTCGACTATTAAATATATACTATTAACATTAGCTTTAAAAGAGAGCGGACATAAGAGGAGCTCTTCGGCTGGAGTCCATATTTACCCATCAGAGGGGATGAGCTTTCTCGTAGAGGCCGAAAAGTGTTTAACTGATAAAACTTTAAACACTTCTCTGCTTGGTCAGCAGCTTTTTATGGGTTATTCGGCTCAAACAGTAAAACACAGATAACTACTGATATAAATCAAACTATGGTATAAAACCATTTGTTTTAATGTTTCATCAAATTATGGCCTTTTATGCCCAGGCTAGGATTCATATGCTGAAAGCTATTAGTGCCACATTGGGCTGGAGTGGATGGATGCCCCTCGAAAAATAATTCAACACTACAGTGAAAAATAGGTACATAAGCACACTGTAACAGGACTAACATAGGCCGCGTGCTCTGTTAAGAGGCCTCGGAAACCTCAGTTTAATGCTGCTGAAATGACCCCACCCCCCATACAATTAAAAAAACAAAAATTATTTCTCATTCGGTCAGACAGGTGCCTATACATCCTACGATATTCACCCCTCTGAGTTTATGGTACTGTGAGGGTTCAGGACTCAGTGTGTTGAGCTTATATGCCTCATTTATCTAGAAACAGAAAGTAATATTTCAAATATCTGTGAATGAAGTGCTTCATATTCTTTCTGCAACCCAAATATATCCATAAAATATGTATATCTGATAATTACCCATTCCTTTTTTAAACTTCTATGTTGCATACCGTATCTTTAGTTCATTATATTGTATATCAAGTTTAAACACATTTTCCTGAGAGGATATATTTCTCTTGTTATTTGGATTTATGTGAGGTGTAACATCTACTTTTTATTTTCCAAGTTATACAAGTTCATAAGTGATGTTTTACTTTGCATTATCATATATACAACAGAGCATCTTCACCAGCTAATAGCACTGACAGAACTACTGACTGGAGCGAGGTCTGTAATCCCAGAGAAGCTGCCGAGGAAACACACTAGTGCTGGAGTTCTTCCAGTGATCATCAGAGGGAATGTGACATATACATGTGCTTTATGTAAGATGCTGCTGCAGTCCCACTTGCCAGATCACACAGTGACTATACCTGGCTTCAGGACTTTCCAGGTTAGCTTCATAAAACTTGGTCTCTACATGCACACCACCCCCTAGAAGGGCCTCTTGCCGACTGACAGGGTGTCATATCACATGAAAATTCATTACCCAATTTCCAAATGTAAAAAAAAAACCCAGAAGCATATATAATAAAATAAAGTACACTGCATGGGGATCATATAATAATAGTTTTTATTTTGCAATTTTTGTCAATCACTTTGGTGCAACTCTCACACACACACACACACACACACACACACACACACACACACACACACACACACACACACACACACACACACACACACACACACGTCTGCTCACAGTAAGATCAGTGAAAAGCAGCCCACCTCAGCTGTAATCGTCTCATGAATTAAACACTGTGGTACAGTGTGTGTGTGTGTGTGTGTCTGTTTAGATGTCTTTGTGAGGACCAAAAGTTGGAATGTTACTATACTTGTGGGGACCAACAGTCACTTATGAGGACAAAAGTGACTCTTCGCATGAAGTCACTCAAAAGAGACTCAAAATGTGCATTTAGCGTCAGGGTTACAATTAGGTTATGGTTAGGTTTAGACATTCATTTTTGATGGTTAGGGTGAGCAGCTAGGCGATTAGATGTCCTCACTAAGATATCAAAACGAGAATGTGTGTGTGTGTGTGTGTGTGTGTGTGTCCATAGATATTAATTCATGTCAGAGGGATCAAACCAAGCCGAAGCCTATAGGAGGGTGAAAAAGGAAAAAAAGAGCATGTGGGCTCCGATTACTCTTAGTTCTCTGAGATTTATAATCACCCGTCTTCTCTGTTATAGCCTCCCTGTTTATCTCTCCTTCAGCTTTTAATTTTTTCTTATTTATTAGAATATGAGAAATTAAAACTCGAGTTTAATTTGATCGTTTTATACTCTTAATCTCCCCGAAGCACAGATGTTATTGTCTGACTCAACATTATTAAAATGTGTAAAAAAAAAATTGCCAAATACAGAAATCCTACCAGTCACCAGAGATTAGTGAATATCCGACTTGGATGATGCATTAATTCGTGTGATGATATTAAATGGATTAGATACCACCTACTGGTGTGATCAGCATAGTTTTTACTGAACCTGTTATCCATATGAGTCACACACCATGAGCCAAAAACACTATGACCCTGTACACGGTGAATAAGGCTGATTATTTCCCATCAGTGTTGCTGTCACCACTATAAGACAGTATGGGTGTTGCAGTCATGCTAAAAACAGCAGCACGGGCAGGTGCAAAGTCACGGGTGTTACAGCCAGATGAGTCTGAGTCAGAGCCGCCCTGAAACATCGAGGCTTGTTGGGCGCTCCCTGTGAGCTGGCGATTACCTTCAAACAGTCATCTGAGGAGGGACCAACAGTAAACTGCCAACAGGGTGTTGGAGGATGTGCTGGATGAACTATGATATGTGGTGGCTCCAAATCTTACAGGACTAATAGGATCTGCTCTTAATGTCTTGGAGCCTCCAGACATCCTGCTGAATCCCTGCTGTGGCAGGTCGGAGCTGTTTTGGTGGTACAAGAAGCACCGAGAGCAAATCAGATCAGAGCGGTCGTGTTGTTCTGGCTGTCGTTATGATGAACTCTTTTAATTAATTCAGAAACCCCCGCTCTTTAATAGCTCACATGTGTTTCAGTAAGATTTCTGCTCATGTTCAGAGAGGCACTGGACCCAGCTGTAATCTGATTGGCCCCTGAGGTGCGCCATCCCATCACTAATCACTGGACGCAGTGTGCAGGACTTCACTGGTTGGATCTTTACAGATGCATACACATCACAGACATCAAACACTTGTGGTAAGCATGATGTGGATTTCATGGGGGAGGGTTGGTAATGGCAGGAAAGATTACAATGTTTACAAGTTCAAAGAAGCATATTTATAAGATGGAAATCGGTAATCAGTGTAAGTCTGATGGGACCTGAATGTAGCATGAGCGTGCTTAGATGCACAGACAGCTGAACGGTGGTGCTTAGCATTTCATCAGCCACAGAGCTTCATGGTAAGTTGTTATTCTGGAGCGCTTATTTTAAGCATTATCTAGCAGCCAGTTAACAACTACACTGAAATTAAACTAGCATGTTGTGTGCGAAATAATATTTTAGTCATTGCTCGCAAATGAAAGTGATGCCGTTGCAAACACGTATGACCAGGGAAATGTCTGATCTTCCATTTCTTGTTCTATTTTCCTTCATTCACATTTTAAATCTTATTTACAGAGCTGAGCGATCCAGATGTGAACTCAGGAGCTGCATTAAAAACACGAGGCGTGCTCAACCCTGAAACACTCAATCTGCTGCAGAGTCCTAAGAAATATGAAAACTACAGAATTTGAATGGAAGTCCCCACTGCCACAGCTTTCAGTGCACAACTCCTGAGATTTGGACTTCGTGTATTGTTTATATTACTAAACTTGATTTATTTCACTCAACATTAACATTTTTGGTCAACAGGCTGGGGCAAGCTACAAATATCAGACCTAATAAAAGCAGCTCCACGGGACAAGCCCATATTAGATCAGTTCTTGTTATCAGGCATGAAAATTTGGGAACGCTGTCTCTAAATCACTGCCATACTAGACCGCAGCTTTACGATGAAGGCTGCTAATCCTGATGATGCAGAAGAAAGAAAATCTGATCTAGATTAAGGCTGGAGGCTCAGAATTCAGGAAGTTACTGCCAAAATGACTGATTAAAATCTGTCTTGCTGAGGTCACTTAAACCCAAAAATGTGCCCATTTTTAGAACTTCGATAAGATGACACATAATACAGCCCTGACATAAACACAGCCCAGTAAGGGCTACAGCATCAGGCTCACAGTGCTACAGACCCCAAAGTGTATTAGTTTAGTAAAACCATCTGTCCTCTCACAGAGCTCATTAAAGGTGTCAAACAGCCCGCGGAGCTGTGGACGTGTTGTGAAGGAGACGCACAGCTGTCAGTGATTTGCTCTGTGTGGGCGTCCTCAAAAATAAACAACTATATTTGAAACCATCTGCAGTGTTTTCTTACCATGTACGAGGCGAAGATCAGCACTCGTTTGTGTTTGCCGCAAGGCCACTGGGGGTCACTGAGCAGGTTGGGGTCATAATCCATCACATCCTCCACACCTGGACAACAGAAATAACGTCAAAAGAGCAAAACTGAGGTGAGGCGAGTAAAGCGAGGTGCGAGCAACAGGTTCTCTGACTCAAAGCAAAAACATTTAGTGCATCTGTCTTCATGCAGTTAAGGCAACACAGTCTCTTTTCCCTTATTTAACAGAATTGTATCCATTTTCCTGTCACGTCTGATCAAGTCCTGATCATTTGTCTTTGAGGGAAAGGGAAACCTCTTTGATGCAACATTACCAGCTTGAAATTTGGCTTCTGTCCACTCGAGCTCACTCCTTCGTGCACCTCTTGAATGCCTTCAGCTCAACCACTACTTTTTTTAACCCTCTGGACATTTGCCCTTCTGCCATGAACCTCACAGAGACTACAGACATCAACTTTCGCCTGACAGGCCCCACTCGTTGATCTTTATTGGTGACAGCAGTTAGCTTAACGTAAAGAGGAAACGGCAGTTTCAGCTGAGAAGTCCACAGTGCCACAGCCTGAACGTGGACATCAGGTCAGGAGCGTGTGATTGCGAGACTGCGGTTGTGGTGTTATTCAACATTTGAAGGACTGAACAGTCAATTCTCTCCCTCAGGTTCAGGACGTCAGTGCAGAGCTCTACTGTAGCATCCTGAGACGTCTAACATTCGTTTCAAACTGTTAAGCCAGAGTCAAACTCAGTTTAGTTCACGGGACGCGTGATTTGATCTTAAGAGGGGAATTAAACTAAATTTATTGCACAAAAACTTATAAAGGCACATTTTTAAGTTTAAGTTTATGCACAGTTACGAGACATTCACATTCAAAATACAATCAGTAAAAGTGACTGAGACTGTACAAACAACCACACTCAGGGCAGGACTCAGTCTTAAGGACCTGCAATACAATGCTTCACGGAAAAAGTCCAAAATTGTTTGTCCTCCATCTTAGCAAGTTCATCCTGCTGGCTGGATTGAAACTCCTGGGCATGTATGCACATTTGGCATCCCAACTGTGGCAATTGTCCCGTTGTGTGGATGTTTTTTTTTGGCTACACCAAACACTTTGCGCCCTAACAACCTCCCCGATCATCAGAATTCAAAGTGATTTTTGTCCCCAAAATATAATTGCAGTGGTGGAGGTCCAGCACATAACCTCCGCTGTTCAGGTTCTAGTGATGGGAACAGAGCTTACTGCGGTGTGATCTGAAAATGGCAGCGGCGCCAAAATCAATCGTTCTGACATTTACAGATGTCCTTGTTTTTTTTCCCCTGGAATCAAAAGACAAAATGGATTTGACAACCATCTGTGCTGAATGCAAGATGAATGCATTTCTTTCCTCATTTCATACTGCAATCACCATTTCATCCACTTAGTGTTTGCTGGCCCTCTGCTGCCACAACTGTCAATCAACAGAAGGCACCCAGGCTTTATTTCATGGTGCTACCAGTGGTCCAAGCATCCATGCACAGGTACAGGAGCAGCTCTGTACCAAGCAACAGCTAACCTTTGCTTTGTAGGCTTTCGTAATAATCTTATTAAACATTATGCCTTTAATAACTCTGAGTCTGTGGTGTTGCTGTCAGTACTTAACAAATAAGGTGCAATTATGTCAGTCTTAAGAGCTGCGAGTCTGAAGAAAAACGTCACAAGAGGACTAAAAATATAAAACCTGATGCGCACGGCCTCACGCTCCCCCGGTCCGTGTCCTCACACACAGCTGTATTGTGTTAATGAAAGGTTGTGGATTAGAAAGAGGGGTTTAGAGGCTAATTCAGGGCTCCGTTACTGTGGATGTGTGTGTTTAGAGACACAGGATGTGAGGACATACGTATACACATGTGTTTAAAATACAAAGAGGATGATGCTCCAGCACAGCTGCAACAACTCTGTTTCATCTCTTCTTCCCTGCATCCTGTGTTTGTTTTCTCTTCCTCACGTTACATCCTTCTTTAGCATTTCACTCCAGAAGTCTTTGAGCAGTTACAGTTCAACCCCTTTGCCTCAGATTTCCTGATTAACCTTTTATGAAATCTCAAAAGTCAAGGAAACAAATCAGTCATACCACTCAGAGTCCTAATGCAGCATGACATACTGTGGCTAAATCACAGCTGTCACGGTTAAAACCAAAAGCAGACTGTATTTTGTTGTTCCCTTTAATGTAACTGTGGCTTGACGTCAGTAATTATTTACATTACACCTAATAAGATGACCGCATCTTTTGGTAAAATTTATTTTTAACAGTTTTGAAGTGTTGTTTCTGAAAAACTGCAAATGACAGAAACAAAGAATGGTTATGATTTTTAGGAGAAGAAAACATGCACACTGTGACGAAGCTCGTTTCCATTTCTCACCCAGATCCAGCCCCACGGTGCTGTTCAGCCGGCTGGGCGGGTAGCTCCTGCCCGGAATGCTGTGTGTGCTCCTGGAAACAGGAATCTGCAGCGTCAGGTCGCTGGCAGACGACGGCTTCTGCCTCACCAGCGCGTTAGTGGGATACAGGAACTGTGCGTACGACACAGACTGACACAGAAAGACAAAGATTTTTTTTAATGGTTGTCAGATCTGACCACAAGAAACTCTTTTGGATCATGTGACTATGTATCTATGAGAAGTAGGTCCATATTCTCTACCCTGCCATAGGTATCCAGGTGAAACCCCTCCAGCCCCGGCAGCATTTCCAGGGTGGTAGAGATGTTTCCAGATGAGTGTCTCCTCCTGGGGTGATTTAATGTAGGATCACTACAGAAAGAAAGACATCGAGAAAACAGAGATAGAGAGAAGTATTGATAAAATGTTGATAACAGCCTGCCTATAAACACACAGCTTCACTGTCACACAGTAGGAATATTTGGTTCCCATTTCTTCAGACTCGTGTCCTAGCTATCCAAACATCTGCTGCATCTGGAGCAGAGACCCCCTCAGAGCAGCTGGTTTACCTACAGGAAATTAAATTAAGGACAACTGCAATCAAAGCTACACAACACCATAAAACCGATTCTGAAGAGAGCAGCAGCTTCAGTTTGCCACAAGCCATCAGCTAGCATCTAAAAACACTGGTGTGCTTGAACGAGACGGGTCACAGCGTGGTTTTGTTTCTCCAGTAATCACAGTTCAGCCTCGTATCGCTCCACTGAAAATTCATCACTGAATTAATCATTTATGACAGAGCAGTTCATCACAGCCTGAGCAGAACTGAACAATTACACAAATTAGAAAAGAACAACTTTATTTTTCAACGATCACTTTTTTACTTCAGACTTAATTTCAAACTGATGGATTTTCATGTAGAAATTTAATCCAAATGAATTTTGTAACCGGCTGAATTTCCTTCTGGAGCCGTTATAACAAAACATCTCCATTCATACAGAAAAACCTACTTCATTAAATATAATCTTACCCTTTGTGTAATACTAGATGTCCACAGTATACGAATTACATGCTTTAACTGTACATTACCTGTTAATTTCACAGGTTTACCTTTTTTCTTTTTCTTATATTATCTGATTGAACTTCAACCTCTCGGAGGCGTATATGATCCCACCCAGAGCGGGTGATTGTGTGGTTTCCAGATGCAACACATAATACCCAGAACTATCAGCTGCTCGTAAAGATGTGAGTTTTGAGCTCACTTCCGGGTGCCTCATAGCATATTGTGTGTGTGTGTGTGTGTGCGTGTCCAACACAGAAAGAAAGAGGGAACTGAGAATGTGTTTATGATAATAGTTGCGTACATAACACACATTGCGCACATAGTGTGACATGACCCGGCACGCACCAAGACTTCTCAGAATTTCAGCTGAAAAATAAAAAAAAGTGCGTTTGTGTGTGAACACAAAGAAAAAAAGGAGACTGGGACAACTTTTCATAGGCGAGTGTCTGCTGGAGAGAACAGCACAGGTGTGTGTTCCTGCTTATCCGTTAGATGTTTGTGTGTGATCATGGTGTTTGTATGAGTCACTCAGACCTAAGGTCAGGTCAGAGGTCTCTGATGCACATGGGAAAATCATCCCCCTCCGAACAAACAGCTCTTCCCCTCATACTCCTCAGCATCATCTCTTCTTCTACTCTCATGTTCCTTTGTCTCACAATGAAGAAACGAGACCTCACATACTTCTACTTCCCTACCTCTACTTCTCTTAAGTGTCCAAACATTGTTCCCTCTAGTGGTTTTCTGGGCCCTTTGTATATTTCCTAGAAACTTGTGTACTGAATGAAGCAGCAGTGCATGGGAGCAGCTGAAAAGCTCACATTTCTTCATGTTTAATGGTGTTGAACAGTCCATCTAGTAAAGACCTCTTCGGTCTTGGTTTAGTGATGAGAGCTGCAGAAAAAACGTTTCCTTTCACTCAACCTGGGTTCAGTCTCAGTTACAGCGCCGCCTCGTTCCAGCCTAGTGAAGCTGCACCATAAACTATAACAGCGACGGGGTAGTTATTGGTTATACCTGGTGACTGATCAGAAGCTGCTTGGGCTAAATCTTTTAAAATGTTTTATTCACATGCATCTAAACACATCTGACGGTCTGCACGCATCTGTTTTTGTGAGTGAAACCTCGATTACGAGAGGCAGAAGATGGGAGTACATATGCAGATGTTATCTGATTACCTGAGGTAGAAGCTCTCTCCGTAGGGAAGAACAGAAAAGGCAGCACACAGAGACCTCTTAGCACAGATGAGCACGATTCTGAAACACAAGCAAACACACATCAGTGGTTATCGCGTTATGACATCTGTCCAGCCCAATTACTTTTTTCCATCTGAGGCATTTTGCTGACTAAACACACACGAAAACGGACAACGTTTCAGAATGAGGACGCTAACTCGGCATCTTTGTCGTGAGTAAACAGAGACGCACACATGAAGCTACAACACAAATCCCAGGGTAAAAGTGAAAACTTAAGGAGCGAAAGTTTAAAGCATCATATCGCTCCTCGGCATTGCGTAACATTTACTCACTGATAAAGAGCAAAACACACAAACGCACACATGACACCAACTTAATTGAGTTAAAGGTTCCAGCTGCACCCTTACCCCTAATTCTGCTTCAGTTTCATTATGGAGCACACAGTGTGCGCGTGCACGTTTGTTTTTTGATTCCAGCTCCTCTGAGTATAAACCCATCTGGAGCAGAGACTGCAGCCTGCTGGCCTGGTTTCGGTCTCAAGAGGAAAATGTTTGCAGTCATTATATTTGGCTCAGGAACCAAGAGACTAAAAGATTATTCACTATGTGTGAAAACATAAACACACTTAGCTCAGAGCTGAACAGATACTTGTCCAATATGCAGCTTCTTGGACAGTTAGAACAACTTTGTCTGTCAAGGCAACACGAGGTCAGTGTTTCAAGGTCTCCGAGTAACTGAAGCGAATGTTCCCAATTCAGCCAAGGCACGAACTAGCTCTATAGTTCATCAGGATGCTGGCAGAAGGAGCAGTAAATGTATCAAAGTAGTTATATAACCTGGATTAAACAATATTGGCCAGCCTGCAGCATTGGCAAGTAGTCGAGCACACACACACACACACACACTCATAGCTACATGCTAGCATGTCATTAGCCCGTTGCCAGAATAAACCGTTTGGGGGGGGAAAGCATGAAAACATTTGTAGTAACAAACTTGATCATACATTTAAATCGCCCTCATCTACCTAAACATGGATATTGTGCAGTAGATAACGAAGGCAAAGTGGCTAAAGCTAAACCTGTCCATAGCTCAGAGCCAACCAGAAGCACGCATGAGCAAAGTATCAAAGCAGTTATGATGACAATTATGGAGACATATGAAAAAGAGAAAAGAGTGGATGTTCTGTTGTATGATGAATTTACAAACATACTGGAGAATAATGTAAGTGCCTGACATTTATCTTGTTATTTAAATCTGCTGCACCTACTCTTTTTCGGTAAGAGAGCGCCATCATTTTCAGAGCACTTCATTTTCAGTTGTTTAAGCAAGAGAAGATCCTGTAACTTAGTGCAGTTTGGGGGAAGTTGTAACATTTAATTATTTATTTTATTATGACCATAATATTTAGCATTGAAGAAAAGCTGAGTTTTGTTTGTATAGGCTGCCAGTTACAGTCTGCAAAAATCAACATCAGCTGGTCTTTAATTGGTCAGTGAAATTGCAGTTGGTGGATCCGCAGTTTAGCTCCTTACAGACGGCTTCCAAGACTGCGTTTTAATTGCTTTTTTGGGGTCAGTAGCTGGCCAATCACATTCTTGGTTACTGCTTCAGCCGAGGTGTAGACTGTGGGTAAGGTGCACTTATCCATAGGATTTCGTATGAATTCGTCCCACCCTTTGCAGGTATAACAGCTTCAACTCTTCTGGGAAGGCTTTATGGAGGTTCAGGAGTGTGTTTATGGGAATTTTTGACCATTCTTCCAGAGGCGCATTTGTGAGGTCAGACAGTGATGTTGGACGAGAAGGCCTGGCTCACAGTCTCTGCTCTAATTCCAATAGGTGTTTTATCGGGTTCAGCTCAGGACTCTGTGCAGGCCAGTCAACTTCTTCCACACCAAACTCACCCATGTCTTTATGGACCTGTGCACTGGTTTCCAGTTGGAATAGGAAGGGGCCATCCGCGAACTGTTCCGATAAAGTTGGGAGTGTGAAATTGTCCAAAATATGAAGTATTAAGAGTTCTTTTCACATTGCACATCTGTGCTTTGAACCTGTACACTTGATAGATGCAGGTAACTATGCTTACTAGAATTAGCTTATAAGTTAGCACTCCTCCATCGAATGTAACTGTCATCAT
>VOQK01016009.1:2174-13085 GCA_015052645.1 Benitochromis conjunctus
GGGGGGGGGAGGGTGAACTGTCCCTTTAAGTTTGGAGTGGGAAATGTAAAAAAGCACTTACCCCGCCTGAAAAGCTGGATGGTAGCTTGGCGACGGCCATTGCCATTTTCCACGTAACAGGAGTAATTTCCCAGGTCATCCTCCTCTAAAGAGTCAATGGTTAGTGAAATGGCCACTTCCTGTTCGCCAAGATGCTCCTTGATGAGCCTGTAAGACAAACAATGCAAACAGTACTGAACAATTCTTCTCAGTTTCAAAAACAATAGGTGGATGGGGAGTGACTTGCAGTTGATGGAATTAAAAAAGATCAAAAACTCTTATGTTCAGGAGTCATGACCCCGAAGCACATCAGTCAGCGCTGTTAACCAGATACCATGTTATTACAAATCCCAAGGGTTAAGCTATACAAAACAGCATTCCTGTGGTACAAATGTATCTTGATCAAGGCCCTTTTGTGTTACATTAACTACTTCATGGTATGTTAATTTCTTTCTTTGCACTCAAAACATATGAGAAATGAAAATCAATAAGGGATCTTCCTCAGCTTGTGCGGGAGGAAATCAAATAATAGCGATGAGGAGAAAATCTTTTTATAGCAGCTGCCATGGTAACGGCGAGAAGGAGAGAAAGTAATATTCCATAAAGTAAATGAGCGTCCCCCGCTGGGCTGGTTGAGCCTGATGGAGGAGAGAATAGGGAGATAATGCTCCCTCATACCTTGGACACACTACTTAGCCTACTTTTACAGCACCCTCAGCACAAATGACTCTTTGGAGGAAACAAAGTGCAAATGAGAAAAAGATCCCCTCTGTTTGTATGTGAGTGTGTTTATCATTACTGTGCTGAGAAGGAGGAGTGGGATGAGGAGAAGGGAGAGAGTGTTTGCATGTGTGTGAGTTTGTGTTTAAATGTGTAGGGGGGGATAATGACTCTCAGGCATCTCACGTCTCTCTCACCTTCAAGCTGATAAACTGCACATAGGAAAGCTTGTTGGGATAATTGGCATCGGTAATTGAAAGTGCATCATGGGCCGTGTGCGAAGAGGCAGCGGCAGCACTGATGATTCAGAGTTTGTTTTGTTGTAGGATAGGCGCTGTGAGAAGGAGGCATGAGAATAAATCAGGTCTATCCAGAAAGCAGTGGTGACCCTAACCATAACTGTGTATGTTTACTCAAGTAGTGTACTGAGGGACTGTGGCTCAACACTTAGGGTGGATCATCCACTCTGCATGCCAAACCGTCCTTGGTTAAGATACTAAAGTCCTAAATTCAGTGTTTCCTGACAGCATTTTGCAATTTACCTTGCAAGTCGAGACTTTCGCATACAAAATCTATGAAAAACATTGGTAACTATTTTGATAATTGTTCAGAGCACTTGTGAAAACATTAGTCATTATTCTGAAAATTGTTTATTAACCAGTCAACTAACGGAAAAAATAATCAGATCATTTCAGGAGGAAATAATCTGTAATTTGACGTGGAAATGAAATGTTCACAATGAGCACCACAAAGTACAACAATAAAATTCTGCTTTAATGGATGAATGTTACACAAATTCGACTGCTTTTTAATGAAGTCACGTGGCAGCAACTGAGTGCACGCAAGTAGGCATGGCCACAACGAGGTGCTAAAATTTCAACTGACACGCATAATTGTGAAGAAAAGTGATTTTGAATGTGGCATGGTTGGTCTACTGGGACTTTCCAACACAATCGTGGTTTACAAAGACTGGTCAGAAAAAGAGAAAATATCCAGTGGGGCGAGTTCTCTGGGCAAAAATATATTTTTCATGCCAAATGTCAGGTAAAACGTGTTCCAATAGGAAGGCAACAGTAACTCAAATAACCACTCATTACAACCAAGGTATGCAGAAGAACATAGAAGAAGAACATGCAGAAGAGGTATGGAGAAGAGCAAGTGTAAACAACATGAAAGCATAGCGCCATCCTGTTATGTTTTCATATTTTCTTGAACACTTAAGGCCACTTAATACCAACTGAGCATTGCTTTAACACCACAGCCTACCTGAGTATTGTTACTGACCATGTCCATTCCTTTATAACTACAGTCACTGTATAACTACAGAGGTGCATGTGAAGAAATAAATCGGATCGGGCATTAAATGTTCTTTAACACTCCAACTCTCTGGTCAAAGTCTTGTGCTGTCTGTTAGCATGTGCATGAGAATGGCTCAGATAATAGTCAGGTGAATTCACAGCAAGCCCGTGTCTCCTGCATGCTCCGTCTGGGCAGCACCAATATTTCCTGAAGTGAGAATGTGACTGAAGTCAACCATCTCCTGCTGCGTGCCTGTTGTGGGAAAGTGCAAACTCCAGACAGCGTCTCAGCCCAGCTCTCCCACCACTGCCTGGAGTTCATGTGAAAACAGTAATAGTGGGCATATTTCTCCAATCAGCACTTCCAGCTTCAACACCTGCAGAAGAGTTTTACAGAGCAGTTTCACAGCGTAGTTTCATTTTTAAGTGTAGAGTGTGAGCGGTGTCTTCTGTTTCACATTATCACACCATGTGACACAACGAAGCCATTGAACCTGATGAATAATGACTATGCAAACCTTCAATGGAGTTCACACTTGGTTTTAAAATGTGGACAATGATAAATAAACAACATTGTTAAGGCGCTGCTTTGATCCGGCCATTCATGCCACTTGCTGAGGTGATTTTAAATGCACTTGGCCTCATATCACTGTACTGTAAATGTTAATGTGTCCTAACAGGAGCGATGCATCAGGATGTAGTTGCAAAATATGCCAACACTGAAGGACAAACATTTTGTTCTCTTTGCTAGCTCTTGCTGATCTTGTGCGTGAATAGCAACAGACAGACAAAGTAACGCTGTCCTTTCACCTTCTAGTGGAATTTGCACTGACAGTAAGTAACAAAGTCTGAACTTGTGGTTAGCTGGAAACCTTAGAGGCTAATGAAATGATGACACATCTTGGCTCTCTACTTGTGACCCAGTCAACCAGCATACATTTTAAAACCAAGTGTAAACAGGGTCATAGTCACAAATGCGAGCTGAAGGACACATAACAGCTGCGACACAGATACACAGGAAGTTATTCCTACTTTGGTACATCAGGGTCGGATTTGCAGGATGCCTTGTCAATTTCTGTGGAACCCCGGAGCAAGGCCCTCTGCTTTTTGATGAGTGATCGAGTTTATTGATATAGACTCAGCAAAAGGCGTAAACTGCAAACTTCATCTCAAGCTATGGTTTCTTCTTTATCCCTTATACATCCACTCCCCTCCTCATTGATAAAAGCTCTGTGTTTGTTCATTTAGTGATCAATTTCCAACGTATTCATTTCTTTCATATATTCAAGTGCACGTACACCTGCAAAACATCACCCATTTTTTTTTATGCTGGGACGCATTTGTTTTGTTAATTTATTAATCTCTGCATACAATGCTGATGTCTAGTCATCCATGCCATGATAACAGCAACAGCTCAGTCCCACTGGTGCAAATGAGAATTTATGGGCTCGGGTTGCCACAGAAATGAACTCCACCAAATCAATAGGCTGAGAGTTGGGTAAATAAAAGCCTGCAGTAAGTCTGTTCTCAAGGTATGAGTGCTCTTCTCTAAGCTTAAGTTTGGCTGCTGATGCATTAGTAATAAAAGCATGTGGGTGGCAGGCTGACAAAGCGAGGTAACCCTGAGAAAAGATGCCCAGCGTATCATTTAAAGGGGAGGAAGAGCTTGGCTGCAGGGGAAGCACTGATTAGTTTGTGTTTAGTTTCTTGTATACTTGTTTTTTTTTTAATTTTCTGTTCTTTTTTCCCTCTTACATGTCTGGCAGTGTGTGTTTAAGTAAAATCAAGTCGATTGCTGAATCCTACGAGAGCAGCATCAGTAAAAGAAAGTGGACAAATCGGATATATTACTGATCTGCTGCATGAAGTATTGTTTTAAAGTATTAAAATGATCACTCCTCAGCTAGTGAGTGGAGGAATCCTGGTGACAAAGGGAGGGATAGAGAGGGGTTGGTTAAACAGCAATCTGTTTCTTTTGCATGTTCATGGCAGTGTTCAAAAGATCTCATGATAACATCCCTCTTCACTTTACTCTTCATTGATTTGTGAATATTTCTCGACTCGTTCCGCTCGTCTTTCCCGTTTGCTTCCTCCCTATTTTCTCCCGCTATTTCTCTCTTTCCCTTCTAGCCCTCCTCCTCAGCTCCCCATGGCCCATCTGCATGCTGCTATAGGTGGGTGCAGCGGGGGAGATAGCATAGTGGTGGCGGTGTGAAAAATGGCAGTTGTTAACCATCTGACAGGGCTGTCTCCCAGGAGCTGCAGCCTCTCCAAACAGCTCTAATGGGAAACATGCACATGGACCAGAGAATGGACTTGTTTAAATGTGCTACACTACTAGGAGGGGAGCGACACCGAGATGGGCTTGTTTTAAATGTCTGAAAGCCTCCGGAGCGAGGAGACTTTGCAATGTTGCACAAAGATCTTAAGCGAGGTGAAGGTACATAAACTGCTTTTTACCAATGTGTTCAACATCATCTAAATATATTCTCAGGGCATGTGCTACATCCTGCTCTGCCAGAGATAAGGAGAGGGAAAAGCGCTGGTCATGGAGAGGAAGCAGTTCCCAGTAAGACACAGGCAACCATTTTAATACTCAGTTTCTTTCCAGATTTCAAATCAAAACCTTTTTGTTCTTTTTTTTCTAAACTAACAGAAAGAGTTTATAACTGCACATTTCTATTACCGTATATCTTCCATTAGTAGCCTGTCTCTTTTAAATGCCGGTTTCTAATAAACGCCGGTCTGAAACCATGTTTCAAACCACCTTCGACCCGGAAGTCCCTCCGTGCTGTCTTCTTCTTCTTCTTTTTAAATTTTATTGGTGGTTGGCAAACAACTGAATGGTGCATTACCGCCACCAACTGGTATGGAGTGTGACTGGAACGTCGTTCAAAAAACCCCCAAAAAACCCTCCGCGCTGTCGTCGGTCCTCCCGCGTCTCATCACTCAGCCAGCTGTTTCCAATCAGCCGTCATCTACAGCCAGCGGCATTTAAGCTAGATGGAGCGACCATGGAAGTGAGATTACACTGAACTGGAACTGTCGGCTAGAGAACCTGCTAACTGTGATTTTCTGGTCTTATACTTCCTCTTGAGGAGAGTCGGGCGGAGAGAAGTTTTGGGGAGCACCACTCGTGCACTGGGCTACCACAGACACTCGGGGGCAAAGAAGGAACACAATTGGGAACTGCATTATTTGTGAACTGTTGGAATACGTTTTGGAGCACTGTAAATAAATGCACTGTCTTTTCACCTTAGTCTAAAAACTGCGCCTGGGTCCTCTTTCCCTCTCACTTCTGCGACAAGTCCGAGAAGGGAATAAGAGCTGGTCTCCAATAACCGCTGGTCTCTTTTAAACGCTGGGCCGGCCAGATAATTTTTTGAATAAGCGCCTGGGCTACTAATGAAAGATATACGGTAATTTATGTTAGCTAATTAGTGACAGAACCAATAACCCAAGAAAACATGGAAACTAAAACTACAAAGCAGTATAAGGGGGTCACGTTTGTGTTGCCCCGACTGTAATAATATGACAACCTTTAATCATTGTCTTTTAAGCAGTAAGTGTATCATTGTTAGCTAGCTGCACTGAAATGGTCAAATCCACCTGCTAGCATTGTGTTAGGGTTTGTAGAGCACTTTATAAATGAGGACTGTGTGGAAGAGCAGAGGAGAGCCTGTTTGAGTCAGCAATTTAAATGTTTAGTGTCAGATTCTGCATGTCACTGTGCACAGCAAAGCTAAAACATCCACTTTAATAAAAAGTCTGAAATGTCATTTGTGAACAATAAAGATTTTAAATGTTCATGACAACCAGTGCACAAAGCTTTCCTTTAATCGTCTAATCATATTAAAGTAATGTTTATGTAAAAAAGATGATTTGGAAGAAAAAAACCTTTTAGATTGTCAAAGTGATGTTAGCCTCATGTCTACGAGTTTTATTTGAGCTTTTTTGGTTTTTGCTTTTTAATCAAGAAGCACTGGAAAAATGGAAAAGCTTAAGACAATAACAGAGAAAGTCTCCTGATACAAGGATGACGACTGAGTGTTTTTCATGTTGCAGGAATTTTTTTTAACTGTCAGAATAAACCATTCAGAGAGCCTTTAAGTCTGCTTATAAAAAAATATTATTTCCTTTTTCATGTGATGGAAGCTGATACTTTATGTGTTACTGTCTATTTTTGACATTTTCCTTCTCTCTGAGTGAGAAGAATTTCACCAATAAGTTCAATTAATGCAAAATCACATTTTATCTCATTAAAATGAACACTGAATACTAATTTGAAGTGACAACTTGCACATCGTACTGCTCAAGTACAACACAATCTGTTGTGGTGCAAACTGGTCTAACACTTGGATCTGGATGGTGGGATAAAGCAGAAAAACCTGAGAAATTAATTATCCTGTTATTAATATGCTATTTTGGGTATATCCAGTACTACTTAAACCCTCTACGTGGGATTAAATTTGAAGGTGTCCGATTTTGAGAAAAGACAACATTTTCTCTCCGTTCATGCTTATTTTATTATTATTTTTTTTAAACATTTTGATATTTTATCTGTTTGTTTTTTTAATTTATGAACATTAACTCTGGAGCAAGTTTATTAGGCAAAAAAGTGAGTACTGAGTTTTCATGCATTTCATGAACAGCAATGTGCAGTAAAACTCGTGCATGTGGAGGGGTCCTATGTATGTGCATTTGTTTAATTTCACTGCAGTGTAAGGGTTTCCATCCTCTCCACTGCTCTCTGTTTCTGCATATGTGTGTCTCTCACCCAGGCAGCAACCTCTAGGACTGAAAAATTAATCCAACATGGTTGTTTATCATATGGCCATGGTTGCCTTGATAAGTGATGTAATCCTCATAGAGTCAGTGGTGATTCTACGATCTGTTGGGGCCCTAGGGAAAAATTCACAGTTATTTATAATCGTAGATCACCATCAACAGGTCTATAAACAGTTACTATTATCACTGTAGAAATGACACATAATGCTCATTTAGGTAACTGTGCCAAAGACCAAACTGACCAGTTATGACCAATTAATACTGTAACTACTAGCTTCTACATTCTTTTCAGTCTACTAGCCCCTCTTACAATTTGAATATCACGTCTTGGTCAGCGGACCTGCACACACGAGGCTGCTCGGCGACATTTACTAATGTTAAACATCAAAGTAAACAAATAATGAGGGTGCTAGTGGAAGTTACATTTTTCATGCATCGCTTCCTTCATTAAGGATAGACTTTTTCACTCACCACCGTCTTGCTCTTCCTCCCTCTTTTCTCATCTCTCTTTTTTCACTCACCCTAGGAAAACTGATTTTCACTGAGTGGCTTTTCTTGTTGTCTTGATTCCAAACACAACGCCAGTACAGTAAAAGTATACCTTGATAGAAAAACACACAACAGAGCACTATCAGTCATGGATCGCTCTCCCCAGAACTTGAACCTCCACATTATTTGTTATTATTTATTAATTTAAGTGTGAGGTCATCTCAACAGAGACTGGAACAGAAGACAGTCAACATCCAAAGAAATGTTTGCACTGTTACTACCCATGGTCATACCCAATACTTTTGACAACTCTAACCAAGTCAGTGGTTAGGATTATACAAAAGTATTTCAATAGATCACTCCGCCCGCTTCCTATTTTCCCAGCAAAATATAAAGAAAAGAGTGACGGCTCAAGAATATTCCACAATAATATGTAACTCCACCGTATTTATTGTTTTAAGACGTTTTAACCATATTAGCGGCTTTTGAGCGATATATGGATGTATACAAATAAAAGACTTTAGAGTCCTTTCAATGCAACTCTCTGATAAATAATTGCTTGCTGTGCACTTGATTGTGCTAATAAATTGTCTGAGAAGTGTGCCCGGGATTTCAGGATTTCTGGTGAGCGAACCTAAAGTAATTTTTATTTACCACTTATTATCAGGTATCAGTGTCTGTGCTATCCTCCTGCTATCCTGATTGCCAACAATGCCCCCTGCCCCCCAACAAAAGCGTTCTAGCTAAGGCTAAGACTGCAGATAGTTACGATAACGCAAGCAATATACCCAGACGGCTTTTTCAAATTAGCAAATGGAGGCATAAACTCCTCATTGACAGACAAGCCAAAGGTGGAAGGAGAGGAATGGGTTTTTCAGTCAAAGAGATGACATGTCTACTTTGCTGTCCTGCCAGCGCTGCCCGTTCCATGGTAACATTTAAATTGCTGCCTCGCTGCAGGCCCAGAGATGAGCAAAAATGTCACTGTGTGATGACAAACAAACAGTGCCTCTACCACGTCTTGATTCCTCTCTTTATTAGACAGAAACGCGGTAAGGTTCATTTGCATCGAAAAGAGATGTGGGCTAGAAAACCTCAGGCGCACACAAAGAGCTGCCGGTGTGACGCTGCGAAATATGACATCGCGCCACAAATAAAAGTCAATCCCTCAAAGGCTACATGCTTTTTTTCTTGCTCTTGCTTTCTGTGAACAGTCTCTCTCTCTCGCACACACAGGCCCAGCGGCCATTCGTTGTTTGAGCAGCATGTACCCATCAAATCCTACCTCCCCTCGCATCCCCGCCACCTCTCTCTCCGAGTGTATATCACAGGGCTGACAGACAGCGCTGGGGCTGAATCGCTCCCTCAGCTGTGGAGGTCTGCTCTAGTGTGTAATACTGATCTGTGTGCCATCAGCCACCATTGGCTTCACTGACACAACGCCTCACAGAAGCTAATTTTGCTTTAAAGGGAGAAACAATTTCTTTTCTAACATCTGTACCAGTGAAGCACATTACTGAGCTGGCTGAGTAATGTAAACTCACCAACCTTAGAGAGACAAGGGTTGTTTTGTTTTTCCAGGTTTAAATCCAGGACATTGAAGCTGCTCAAACTGCCTTCTCAAAGCTTTTATGGTTATCTGTCGACAAAGCAATCCAACTCAGCAGTGCAGCATAAACAACATCTCATTTAACTTCATTTTAGTCAACAGCTACGATTCCAGCAAACGTCTTGCTCTTCGATTCAATTTGCTTCACGCAGCTACAATGAGCAGAAATATAACTGCCAGGCATATGGAGGAGAGCTAATCCAGAAATGTTTATTAGTGCAGCAATTGTACCTTTATGAGCTTTCAGCACCACACATCACTACGCTAATGCAGATGGCGTATTCTGCGCAGGACTCTCTGTAAATGAATGCTGCCTGAATAGCCGCTGTTCATTTATCATGCAGGGAAAGATAATGTTTAATCTGTAAAAGAAAAGATATTAATCTGTTATTTATGTTGCTGACTGGCAGTCCCAGCTGGATCTGCTTTGCTATTCATAGAGTTGAGCCTGAGCCTCACCTCGCTCCATGGGCCGTTAAGGCCATGATTTGCACGAGACGTTGCCCTGCTTCGATATACTGTATGTGTATGTGTGAGTGTGTCTGTGTGTTTATACAACCATGCATACATGCACATGTGCTCGAATGCATGTCCATGTGTGCCTGACCTAGCTCTATACATGTAAGGCTGGCTTTCAGCACACAGGCATGTTTTTTTTCTACACAGCATATTTTTCTCTCTGAACCTCTGCAATCCAGCTAAATTGGTGACTCAGCAATTTTGTTGTAAAAAAAAAAAGAAAAAGAAACTAACCCTTACAGTCTTTACTATAAAATGCAGTGCATCTGAAATAAAAACAAACATATCTCTGGACTAAAAGCTAACTCATAGGAATTTAATAAACACTGTGGATAAGTAAAAGGGACCAGTACCAATAGGTTTGATGGTAAAGTGCATAAATGAGGTTTTTCACAATAGCACGGTCATATTGAATTGTCAACTAATATTCAATCAGTCACATCTGCTCTGCACAAAATTCCTCTGAAAGATACATTTCTGGAAATTAAACTTTAAACGATGATCTCAACCTTCTTTGGAGATGGAGCCTTTAGCAGAACCAGGATTAGCCATGTTGGGCGCACACATACCCATGTAGTATGGTTAACTATTATATGCACTGTTCAGGCATAACATTAGAAGCAATGACAGGTGAAATGAATAACACTGATTGTCTCTTCATCGTGGCACCTGTTAGTTGGTGGGATATATTCAGAAGCAAGTGAGCTTTTTGTTCTTAAAGCTGATCTGTTAGAAGCAGGAAAAATGGGGAAGCATACGGATTTAAATTAGTTTGACAAAGGTTATATTATGAGGGCTAGACAACTGGGTCAGAGCATCTCCTAAACTGCATCTCTTGTGGGCGGTTCCCAGTCTGCAGTGGTCAGCATCTATCAAAAGTGGTTCAAGGAAGGAACAGTGGTGAACCAGTGACAGGGGAGCCAAGGCTAAGGCTCACCGATGCATGTGGGAAGTGTGAGCTGATACAACAGATAAACCACTGTAGCTACGTAACGCTGGTTCTCATACAAAAAGGTGTCAGAATACACAGTGCATTGCAGTTGTTGTGTATTCGGCTATATAGCCACAGACCAGTTAGAGTGTGCATGCTGAACGCTGTCCACCATCAAAAGCACCAACAGTGGGCTTGGAGCATCAGAACTGGACCACAGAGCAATGAAAGAAAGTGGTCTTGACTAATGAATTATGTTTTTTTTATGTTTTGCTTTTGCTTTTTTTTTTTTACATCATGTGGATGGCTTGGTGCATGTGCATTGCCTACCTGGGGAGCACTTGGCACCAGGATGCATTATGTGAAGAAAACAAGCTGGAGGAGGCAGTGTCATGCTTTTGGGAAGGTTCTGTTGGAAACCTTTGGGTCCTGGCATCCATGTGGATGTTGCTTTGACACACACCACCTACCTAAGCTTTGTTGCAGACCATGTACACCCTTTCACAGAAACAGTATCT
>VOQK01016019.1:2528-13184 GCA_015052645.1 Benitochromis conjunctus
CACAAAAAAGTGCTTTTTTTTTTCCAGGAATGATGAAAGAAAAGTAGATCTCCAATTAATTCCTATCAGCTCACAATAAAGCAAGTGAAGTTTTTTTTTTTTTTTAAAGTTGAATATCCACCTTGACAGCTGCTGAATTAGTTACATTCTCAGGATGACTTTAAAACTCATCAGACATACTCTGCATATTCATTTCAACCACATATAACACATTTCGCCTGGATTTAGATCTGTGGTGATAAGCAGCTTCAAATAAAGCCTCACGATGTTCCTATAGGCTTTATCTATGTGTGTGACATGGAGGGATGGAGCAACGTCTCGCTGAAAAATGAGATTTTGTTCGTTCGGGTTTTTGTTTGTTTTTTCAATCTGTGATAGTCCACATATTATGGAAAATAGAAAATATCAAGTCACCTCCTACTTCTATATTAAATATTCACATAAAAGATATCTTATTGTCAATTTTGACATATTATTTAACCAGTACGTACCCAAACTACAGTACTGTTTGTGATTTTAGTCAGTTGTTAGGTGGCTTATAGGCAAAATGATGACATCATGTCATGCATGATAGAGGTTTTCTGGCTAAAAATGAGACGTTATTGCAAAATTGTGTTAGAAAGATGTGTTTATAAGGTGTTATAAGTCCATAAACACTAAATGGGTCATTTTAGACTGTCAGTAAGTGGCTGCTGGATGACATGATTACTACTGTACATAACATATGATTCCAATAAGACCCTTCAAGGACCTATGATGTACCTATGTACCCGTTTTGGTTGCTCATCTCCTAATTGTGTAGAAATTAACTGAGATTTTGCATAAGATTCAATCAAGTACGATTCAAGATTGAATATAATAAGATTCGATTTAAAAGATGTGACCATCATGTCAGAGTGAAATATTTTTAGAACCATTTGTTTTCCCATATGCAAGATTTTACAATATTTTCATCTTTTCAATTACAGTTTGACCAGTTTCTGCTAATAAAGTTTGACTAATCATTTCTGTCATAATATTAACACCCAGTGATGGTATATGAATACAGTTTGATATTAATCACCATAATGAGGGATTTCACAGAAATGATGAAGGCAGTACAGTGTGCAGATGAGCAGTGTGACGGCTGATTTATAATTCAGATTTCGTGAGATTAAAGACAGAACAGAGGAAAAAAGTTGGATAACTTTATTTTTAATTATTCATACAGATGGAATTATTCCTCTCATAATATTGTCACTCTCTGGAGAAGACTCATCCAAATTTAATAATGGAGCAAGAGATAACCCTTTGGCTTAATTCAGTGTCTGTAAGTATTTAGAGACTGTAGCTCAATTATATGCCTGAATGTTTTCATTTGTCTTACCTCTTTGGACACAGGGGGCAGCTTCTACATTTTAAAATAGAGTTTTTCTTTACTTTTTGGATTCTGTGCATTATTATTTCTTGGTATTTCAGTGTTGTTTTCTGTAGCCGTGGTGACTAAATGAAATTGTTGGACTGATGGCAAAATTAATGTGAAAAAAATGATTGTAATGAATTGTCTTATTGGTATTTATCATATTGATAACACATCTTTTAGACTGATTTTTTTCTTAACAAGTAACTTAATTACTTTTCATGTTGCATTTTATGTTCTGTAGCAGAAAAAAAGGTTACAGTTTGGCATGTATTTTAGAAATGTTAAATATAAAAGGTAGTAGGTACAATGAAAGCGCTATGAAAGAATTTAAGGCTTGAAGGTTTTGCGTCAAACTCATTCGAAAATTTGTAACAAACATATCTGGGAAAAAATAGAAAACATATCAGGTTTATATATGTTTAGTATATTTATACTGAATATAGAAAATAAACAATCACCAGCGACAGGTTTCCCTCCATTATGTGCTTTCACTGATGTGCTTACACTGATGAGTATATGCTGATGTGCTGAAAAGTGTCCTGTATGTTCTGCATGGTAGCATAATGTAGATAACATCTTTTCTTTACTAAAGAGTGTCCCCAGCAACCATTACAGCAACAGTTTTTAGTCCTTCAAAATGCACTTTAAAAACTAAAGACAAAAACAGCGAGAATATACTTTAAATATATATGAGTAGAATGGCTATGCTTGTATTTAGGGGCCATAACAGTTAGTGTACTCTTCGCTTCCTCTTGCTGTTTTTTGAACTTTAAAGTTCCTGCTTCAACAGATGGCAACCACTGGTCTGGTTCTAAAGGGAGACAGCCTTTCTACCCTCTATCTTTCTTTAAGGACAAAAGGGACTTTTTTTGCTTCCCCAGGGCTACAGCCTGCTCCCCTGCCAATCACGAATCAGTGATTGAATTAGTGCCAGGTCCGCTAGCTGGTGCTTCCGCTGCACGACAGACAGATCCAGAGTAGAGATTAGGCGAGTGTGAAGTTCACACTACTTCAGAACTCCTCACATGCATCTCTTTCTCCCAAGCTCTCAAAGGCACCTCAGAGAAAGAGAGCTCTTGCCTGACAGGCCCTGAATCGCCCAGCCTGTGCAGAATGCAAACTAGGCGGATCCCCATGTCTTCCTTCCCATCTCTCTAGGAAAAAAAACCATAAATGCTATATTTAGGATTCAGTAGCAGTTCCCATGCAATTTCTAAAGAGTTCTTGGAGTTGGCAAGATAAGACTACACACAAAATCTAGCCTATAGCAGAAATATGTCAGTATCACTGGTAGTATCTAGTCTTTGGAATATTTTGTGTAAAACTGAATGGAATAATAATGTACTTTAATCACAGATGGGTAATTAACTATATTCCTTATCCGTATTCTTGACCTCTAGTCTTGAGTTTATTGCTGCTGATGAGGACTTTGTGAACATAGAGAATCTCCACTCTCCGAACCAGCCTGGAGGAGATTTTGCAGATGTTCAAATCCAATGTCACACATCCAAGTGTGGTGGAGATATCACGCTGAGAGTGCAAAAGAGAAAAGCTTTGGAGAGCAAACTAACAGAACACCCTCTAGCTTGACAAACAATTTAGGCAGCATCACTTCAATAATCTACAATGCTCTCCCTGTTCATTTCCATTCCTCAAAATGAAAACAGAGCCTTGTCTTACAAGTCCACTGGTTCACTGATGATTTAACAAGGGAAGTAAGCACAACAAAGCAGATAGGACAAAGATGTGCATTTATGTACGCTGCTGGAGAAAAAGAGGTACTTCATTTGACAATGTGTGGACAGTATAATTACAAAGTAGTGGGTTGATCACAAAACTAGTTTCATAACCAATTGGATAGAAACTAAGAAAATTTTTCCAGACTAATAAAATGATAAAAGATGCATTTGAGTTTTCATCTTAACTTAAAAAAAACTTTAGAAACTTTTCAGTTATGAATATTATAGATCTGCTGTTTCTCACATGCCGTCTTAGTTGAGTAAGTGTTGATGTTGATTTCTTGTGATTTTAAACATTCTTACTTGTAGGATTTTACAGTAAATGATGCCTGCTTATTGTACTTTATACTGGTTTCTAGATTTAACACATTTTGTAACACTATTCTTTTATTGAACTTGCTATTGGGGCTGTCGAGAGAAGGAAAAGTAGTGTTGTTTTTTTTTTTTATTTCTATAAATTAGAAAAATGCAAAAGAGAAATAATTGCTTCAAACACACTGTTAATATAAGTATCTACATTAAAATGATCATACAGACAGCTGTACTGGCAGTCCTATCATTTGCCATTCTTGAATGGCAAATGATAATCACATTTTATGCCATCAGCTGTGGGTAATGTGATACTAGCCAGGCTCCCATTATCATCATAGTTATTATCGACCACTAACTGTGCAAGCATTACAAACAGTCTTACTGTCTGCCCTAGTGTTGTCTTTTGAGCCAAATGGAGAGGGTGAAAAAAGAAAGAGAGAACAGTAGGTTTAAAAGCCTTTTACTGGAAGCATTTTCCGCATTAAATCATTACATATCTGTGTTCACAACAAGATAAAAAAAATGAGGATGAAGAAAAATAATTTATATTGACAGAAAGAATGTAATGCATGGTCTACAGAGAGACCACACCAGTCAGGCAGCATTGCAGAAAAGGGTCTTAAAGCATATTACTTATTTAACTATACATTTCTGATTGGGAAATTTATCAAAGAGATTATTCTCTTTTTTTAAGGATAATCAAACATGTCAATTGTAACGTGTGGGCAATGATTGAGTGATCTGATTTTGTCATTTGACTGTTAATGCTACTACCAATTCCACATGACCCTTCAGAGGAATGAATCTTTTTAGAGCCATGAGACTGTAATAATTGAAAAACATTTGCTGGCACTAAACATGCTCTGACCTTCAGTCACTTCAGTGCATACTGTATGAAATCAAAAAAATGAAACCTCTTGCCGTGCAGTATACTTTAATCATTGCAGTGGCACCTCCGATGATTGCTGGGGACTTGCTCTGAGGAGGCAAGTAATTTGCTGAACTAATCCTTTTCTATACCTGATATGAGGGAGTTGTACTAGATGAGAGGTTCATAGAGCTCAGCTGTGTTATACGAGCAGATAGTACGACAGCTGTTAAGGGTCTGCCGGAGTTGTCAATATACACATAGTGTATAAATCAATATCTTTGTATTTGTCCAAAGAAACATGACAATTTATTCTAGGTTAGGTGGTTATTAAGTTGTTGGACTTATGAGAATGTAATATTTTAAACACAAAAAAATACTCAAGTCCTCTGTGAGACTGCAGTTAAGTTGATCAAAGAAGCGACTTGACCTATCGGCAAAAAAAGGGCTTTTAATCTTATGAAGCATTTCTCTTCTTTGTTTGTGTGTGTGTGTCTTACTTTTTCAATACGGCATAATGACTGGTCATTTGATCCAACTGGGTCAAGTGGTGAATAAGTAAAATCACTGTATTACAGTTCTGAGCCAATACTGAAACCATCAACAAGAAATCCATCTTTAGACAGAGTTGCACAGTGTTAAAAGAGACTGTTGTATTTCAGGATAGATGTATACTTTCTTATGTGTGCACTATTGCAGCCCTATCCTCCAACAATCAATTTCTTAGAGTGCTGGATGCACTTGAGTGATGGGAGCGCAAAAGTAGTGACACTCAGCCATCACAGAACGAGAGCATCAAATGATTGCCTCAGAGAAATTGCCGTATCTTCAAATGTCTTTGAGAATAGCTCCCATCCCTGTCTGCTTTCCTCTACTTGCTCCACTCCAACAGTTGAAGAGTTTCCTTTTGACTTATGTTATCTGTTTGTGGTGCACAGTTTTGTGAAATGGCTGTTTGGTCCTGCAGGATGCCCATAGTGGAAATTCCATTACCTTTCTTGAAGATCCTGAACTTAGATTTACACTTACTAGACAACTCTGAAGACTTGGAGTCAAGTATTTCTCTCGTCGTAAAGGAAATGACCATCCAGTTACTTGACTCAATATCATAACAAAATGCTGTCCAAAGTAGCCAATTACTTATCATCCATTACAAAACATTACCAAGACTCATAAACATCATCCCTCTTGAGAACTCAAAAATTAGGTTCTTGCCTTTCCCAACTGTTGACAATGACAGTGGAGGAGGCAAAATGTCTGGCAGACAATGAAGCAATTCTTTTTCAGGAGTTTTAAAGGCTTTAGCTGTAGCTCAGTCTCTCTCTCTCTCTCTCTCTCTGCCCCTCAGTCCTGACATCCAGTAAACCGGTCTGGGTGCCCTCCATGAAAGGACAACACACAAAGGATTCATTCCCCAGAAATAATGATTTCTAAACTGCCTTCTGTCATGTGAGTGATAGTAATTAGAAATAACAGAGACCAGCTATGAAAGAACTGAAGTCCTTGAGATCACTTTAGTGGATGGCAAAGCCGAGGAACTCAAATTGGAACCTTATTAGTATTTCATTAACACGCCTTTTACCTTGTTCTCCAGTGTTGCCCGGGTAATTAACGCTTTGTCGGGTTCTCTCTCAGACCACAAGAGGCTTTTTATGGAAGGCAAGTTGACCTGCTGCCGTATAGCTGGAAATTGCTGCAGCCTAGTACTATTCTCTGATCACACAGTCATTCAAAGCTAAATCATTTTGCTTTGACTCTCAGCAACTTAACATGTGCTGTATATTTAATTTTTTGCCAAAGTAGTTTTACTAGCGATGAAAGGAGTCCAAACCACTTGCCATCAATTTATTATTATTGTTTTGCTGATAGTGCAGTAATGAATTGAGTAGCATGATGATTTTACTGCCTTCGTTGTTATAGGGAGGACCAATAAAGTCAGCTACATCAGAAGGAAGCTACTGAAAAATTCTAAATAAAAGCATTTACTAATTTGGTGCATAATCAGAAACGGAACTCATGAGGGTGTCTTGTTAATTCAAATAAAATATGTTTATGTATTTATTTTTTTGAATATCCTGGAGGATTGTGAGGTGAATAAAATGTAAAAGGTAGCAACATAGGACTTTTCTATTTATTGTTTTGTATTGGTTCATTATATATACATCTACTGAATTACATCCAGTACTGTTCATTCTTATTAAGACTGCAGAGTTTGTATGGACTTTATAATTGTTGCCTCATCATTAGGTATACAAAGTAACTTTGCTGATTAATTGTTTTTATTGTTGTATTTTCATCCACGATTGGTTTGATTGAATTGCCTGAGTCGCATGCAACGTGCTTATCGCTCATACACCCACAAAATAATTACCCCGACTTATCTTTATGACCTTTGAAGGTAATGTTCTGTGGTGTTTTGCCTGTCTCTGAGTTCTAGGAAATGTAGCTAAGAAAATTCAGCAGGGCCAATAAAGAATAATGAATGACTCTTCCCTTAAGAATTAACATCATCACAATAGCCTATGCAGGATGCAGGATTTTTCAAAACAATCACAGTGCAAAACCTCACCACATGCACACCTTCACATATCTTCATCCAACGTTTCTGTCTGCTTTTGGTACACTCAATTAAAAAAAACACTTCCCTTTGAAAGATATATGGATGAGAGCAGGTATGAGGGTGTCATTTTTCACCCTATCCACTTTCCTCTCTCCACATTGGTTACAGGCTGCCTGGCTGAGCTGACTGGGCCTGGGTTGCAGTAAAATGTGATCCTCAGCATCTATATTTTTAATGGTTAAGAGTAAATCCACATGATATATACACTACCTGCTGGCCAAAGCTTTTTGTAGAGACTATCACCGAACATCCATTTAAGCTTTTAAATCATTAAACTACTTATTTGGAGGCTTTAAATAATATTTAGCTGCTGTGTTTCTTTTTAAGAAGGATTTAAATTCCATCTCTTGAAGTGTTCTTTATGGGTTAATCTAATAAATAGGTTTAGTTCATCAGCAGTCACTGAAGTCCAATTAGCAGTTAACCACCCTTTAAATCACACTGCTGTCATATAGAACTGTGCTCGGTGGCTTCACTGATAAAGCCTTAAGCCATTTTTTACTTGTTTGCACTGTGTCATAAGTAATCATGGAAATCTGTATTTATCTTTGACCGCTATGTATTCAAGTTGATTATGTACTTTTCCTGACGTGTAAAACATAACAAGTAAGAATAGTTCAAATTTTGTTTTATTACTAATATTTGCTGTGTTAACATTTTTAAAGGCCTTAATGTTTTCTTTCTTTTTCTTTTATTCTGCTGTCCTTGGTGCAGGTAAGTGTTATTACCATCCATCCATTCATCCACTCATCCTCTTCTGCTTATCCTCAGGAAGGGGGCTGGAACTTATCCCAGCCCCTCTCATAGTGGGCAAGACTAGTTGATAGTATTATTGATGCTTTTGTGTGTATGTACACATACATCACGTTATTCTGATCCAAATATATACATTTATCTTTTTGGAAGTCTACAAAGTTGGTCTTTTGTTGCCATGGAGACTGTTGAGATTAGTGCCACGGCTGGCTTTAGAAATCACTAACAGCTTCGATGTCACTTTTTGTTTGTTTGAAACAAGAATAACTAGAATACAGGTCAAGGTTTCAGTTGCTATTACATTGTATGAATATGTTGAACCGACAGAAGACGAGAAGATGAAACGATGCTGTGGTTGTATTCTTGTCTGTTGGAAATAAAAATCCAACACACACACATCCCCTTGTTTTAAAGTTATAAAAATCTATTTGATGATACGCTAAGACACTGAATTCCTGGAGGATGAGGGTAGTAAGGAGCTTAGAGTTTGAGAAAAGGATTGACTCACTTGTAACTCAGAGTGCTGTAGTGCAGTTTCAGTGGGATTCAGTCTAGTACAGCTCAGAGAGGTCATTAGGATTCTATGCGTTTTGATCTGGGAGGCTACAGCATGTTCCACTGTGTTTTAGAGAAAAAGGTGGATGTTGGAGTTGTTTCTCATGATGTTATGTAAGCCAGGGTTGAGACCAGGCTTTAAAGGGATAGATGACAATATTGTTGTGACTTTTCACTCACATATATATGTTTTTTTCTATCTAGTAGCTTTCTCTCACATACACTTCGTTGTGATCACTCAAGTCAACACAGGTGTTTTGTTTTTACCTTTATGAATTACTAAGAATTAAAACTTCTTTACCAACGAACCACGTATTCCTTACTTTCTCAGTAGAAGGAAATCTGTTGTCTGTGTTTTGCATAAACTGTTTATTTATTTATTATTTATTTTCAAGTTGTGGAAATAAGTTTAAGGCAGACACGAGATCAAGTTTATAATTCTGGCATAAGTGCTTACACCCACAGTGACCATATTACTAGCAGAAAGCATCTGTTAGCCAGTAATGAATTCAGACCCTTGCCCCATAGCTGTCTATCTAGGCCAAGAAGCTGCTGGAAGGACTTATTTGCTATACCTGAATTTCTATGGGCTTATCTGAGGCAGTGTCTCCCAAAGCAGGCCTAATCTGGGATACTGACCCGTACTGCCCCAGGCCAGATCAAACTCAGGGCTGAAGCCACAGCTCTCCCACAGTCCCAGCCATGCCACCCTTTGATAGTTTAAGGCTCGAATCCTTTAAATGTCGGGCAGACTTTGAGATACACTGCAGCTGAGGGAAAAAGCAGGCACTTGCTAGGAGCTTACATTCTCTGGGGAGAAGCAGTGTCCCACTTTGAGAATAGGGATAGAGTACCTTCACATCACGTCAGGCAGTACTTGGAGGCTGTAGCAGCAGGTATGAGGACATTCATAGTCCCAAATGGTTTTGTGGATGTGGAGAAGTAGCCTCCATCTTACTTCCTCGCGTCTCGCTTATAAAGTGATGGAGGCTAGGGGTTAAATCCAGAGGGAGTTCCATCCAGAAAGCAAGGTCCTAGCTAACATCTTTCTATTTAATTCAAATCCACAGTGGAACACCTGTAACTGAATGACATTCCCCAAATGAACGGGTAAACATTGATTCATAGATTGTTCGACAGCCGAAATGAAGAAATGACGTGGTAATTTTCATCAGGCCCCTACACATTAACAGAAAGCCCAGCTTTTTTAGCAGCATCTGTTAATATTTGTATTCAGTATAGATGTACAGTGTCGCATTGAATGTGAATAATAATAGTCCAACTACAGGTGAAGGCCTCACCATTGATACACATTCAAAGTAGAATTTAATTAACTTTTTTTGCCTTCATTCTTGTTGTATTTGTTGTCCTTTAGGACAAGCTTGTAAGGCAGCAAAGCTTGTGTAGAAGTATTTTTAAGGATAACTTCAGGGTAACATTTGGAAGGAGAAATCTTACAAATGAATAAATGTTTCATTACTACTGGGCAACAGGAAGAATAATATTTCCTAGGTTTCACTGTGGAAGTGAAATCATTGGGTCACTAGAAAAAAATGTGATACGTTGCAGTCAGAGAAAACTGAAAGTAGAGAATGATGCAAAATTTTCTCACAGGGCTGCCGAAATAAAAGATGAAACCAAAAAAAGTGGGAAGGAACAGGGATACACATCCTGAAGAAGAGGAGAATAATGCAGATAAAAATCATTGGTCTTGTGTTAACATTTAAGGGTATGAATATGCAAAGAAAGAAAAAGTCTCCCTAATCCTCAGAGCCTTCGGGAGGCTTACTCTAGCTATGTCAGGAGCATTTCTCTATTTCTCTTCTTTGAATGGTATTACGTAATGACAAAGAAATGCATTTGTAGGCAGCAGAAATGGTGGGATTGCAGGTGTCAGCAAGGGTAATAAAAAAAATCAAATAGATCTGATCGTGTGCAAATTGGGTTTGCTCTTTTTATTTTTGAGGGTAATGAAATTTACTTCAGGAAATGATTATATATGACCATTGGGATCGACTTCATAAAGTTCTAGTAGCATTTAAGTAGACAGATAACATAATGCAAGAGCCTAACTGTCATGTGCCTAAAGCAAAAAAACGTTATTTTTATTTGACACAGAGTTTTTCAATGTTTCTCTTAGTTAGCTGTAGTTTTAGCTGCGAATAAGTCTGACAATAGAGGAGACATAGGAGAGGAAGTGCTGTCGGTGCTCAGTCTTCCGGGAGCATGGGTGTATGTAGTTCATGAGGCAGATATCTTAACCACAACATCACCTTTGGGCATTTTTCTATTTGAATCTGCATCCACACACCTTGGGGAAACCGGAAACAGGACTGAAGCAAGAACCCAGCAGTTCCTCAGCTTTGCTCCCCCCCCCCCCCCCCCCCCCCCCCCCCACCAAAACCCC
>VOQK01016019.1:13514-28783 GCA_015052645.1 Benitochromis conjunctus
ATGAAATGGGCATCCTCCTGCCTGTCCCCGCTCTGTTCTTATAAGAGATTACTCCCGGGACTTTGATCGAGCAACAAGAATTCAAGCTGCATCTTGGTTGGCTCAGGCCCTGTAAACAGAACGCAACACACACACAAGTGCACAAAATACGCAAATACGTGCACACCAACAAGCACAACCATCTTACTGTAGTATGTTCAAGCTAAGCCATAATCTACCTCTCTCCCTGGCAGTTCTTTTATTATAGTGCTCCCTTGTGGCATATCTTTTGTATTTATTTTGTCACACTGCATGCCTCTCACCATACTGTCACGCAAACACTGTACCTATGGCACAATAGATATAAGCATAATTTTGTTTTTTATCATTTGAAGTTCATAGTTCCCATTTTATACTAAGGTGTATCATACCCACTGTTTAAATTGGTTAACAAAAAACAATGTACACTTCCAGGCAATCCACATCTCAAAAGCCATTTGATCAGTGTTTGAAAGACACATGCTGAGATCTGTTGACAGTTATGTTTAAGCTCTGGCTGCGTAGCAAATAGCTTGTTGTTTTGGAACAAAGGGGAAGAGACATGGGAGAGTGGCGAAGACACTCCCAATTCGAAACCCATAAAATGTGGCAGGTCTGACTCTTATCAGTATGTTCTTTTAAGGGTTGTCACTATTGAATATTTGCTACAGTGCCAGGCCTCTCTACTATGAAGTATTATAAGCAGTTGCATTAGGAGCAAGAGAAAATGTTCATTTGTCTTGATGTTGTTGCGGTAAATCAATTTATTTTATTTTTACTTTTAAAATATGATCAAACTGTTTATCAGAGGCAAAGTGTTTTTTTTAGGGCACTCAAACGCAACATTAGGCTCGAGAGAATAAGGTGGAAATGAGAGTGAAGAGACAGTGGTGGAGGAGGACAAAAAATAACATGATGACCTAAAGAGTTGATGAAAATATGCGTGCACAAATATTGAATGCTCATATTGTTTGAATGAGCTATTTGTGATATTTAAAGTAACTTATAAGTAACTTATAGGATGTACTGTAGCCAACTTCTAGACACATACATAAACCAAATTAGACAGAACAGTGATGTCCGTCGTAACCACTGCATTCAAGATGATGGGGCAACATGGCGCCTTCCACAAACTCTTATGTATTTCAGTGCATTCATTCTAAATTTGTGAAAACACATCAGTTTGTTGGAGGACGTACTTACACACCAATCAGTGTACATTTATGAGTAAACATTCTTTTTTTTCTATTCAATACCTCCAAAATATTCCTTACTGCACCTTTAAATCTTAAGGCAATTCAAAGAAGTTGATTATGATATTAATAATTAACCATGTACTTAATCCCCAAGAAAATCAGGAGCTTTTACCTTTCATGTGATATGCCCAAAACGTAGACAGTCTGTGTTGCACTTTAATCTTGCATGGTCAGGCCTATCTAATCCGAATTTGCCCTCCAACTATTGAAGGATTTAAGCCTATAAATTGGCACAACATGCCCTATTTACTTTTATCGAATATCTCTTCCCTAAAGACAGCTGTGAGTGCTGTGAGCGACTTTGTCTCAAGACTCTGTCAGACTCTGACCCTTTTGCCTCTCTCTGATCACCGCTGGGCAATATCAGGGCAGACTGTTTTCAAAACATTTCCCTATGGAGCCTCTTCAGGAAGAGGACAGTGAAAGCAGAGGTTGTCGACCCTTTGCCCCTTTGTCTGACCAAACTCTGAGCTAGCTGACTAGGGCCTAGGCAAATATAATTAGACCATATCATTCTAGAGCTTATCTTGCTGCAGAATTTTCTTTTTCTCCGTGACCATACATTAGATGTTGGCGAGTTAGACTTGTTGCTGCCAGTGTGCAATTGGCATCCAGCGTGGACGAAATGAGCCGTTGCTAATATTTCATGAAAACACTGGTTGCTGAAGAATTGGTGTTTGTGTAGTCGGGTCACTTCTGTATTCAGTAACCTAATAAGATTAAAACAACAATCTTGACATTTATTTTGATAGAACTCGATTATAGTACATAAACTCTTTTACTTTAATGTTCAAAATTACAAGTCATGAGGGCGTGTGGGCAGGTAGAAAATAATGCACTAGGAACAGAGATTAAATGGGCTTGTGGGTGTTAAGGTTAATTACCACTACTATTCTGACATACTGACCCTGATCAAAAGCAATGTAGAGAGGATACAGATACAGAGGACACAAATTCACACATACAAAGTATGTGTGTGTGCGTGTGTGTGTGTGTGTGTGTGTGTGTGTGGAAACACTAACCCCATGGGAATGTATAAGTAAGCAGCCTGATCAACAGTTAAAGAAAAGGCCTCTTTGTAAAGGGAGAGACCGTTTTAAATGGACTCCACACAAATGGCCTGTAAGAAGATTAAGCCCTGTCCAGCTGGGAGAAGGCTCAATGTCCTTCCCTGCAGGATCAACACATTAAAAAAAATCATCTTCCCATGGGTCCCTTCACTGACTGGTCCTCACACAGCACATCCTTACCAATTCTTTCTGTTTACCATTTCAGTCCAAATGCTACATGTTGTGCACTTAGCCTTGGTTTTAACCTTGGTGTGTAGTTTTATAGCTGTGCAGTCTAAATGAATAAGTACTGACATACATACCAACTGAGCTCAGTAGGAAGGATTTCTACTTCACTTAAATGCATTTATAATGCTGTCAACTCACCCAGGCTGGATAATACAACATAACTATAAAAAAAAAACATTTATTCTGTGTATCCTGTGTATTTTTAATATTGGAATAAAATACAGCGTTATTTAGTGTAGTATCCTTTAAGTAGCGTCATCAGCTACAATGCAAAACTTCAGCGCATCAAATCTGTAGTACTTTTGTTTTTAAAAGTTTTTTATGTATGCTCAAATCCCAGTACAGTGTATGTACTTTATGCACATAAGGCAAAAACTTGAAGAAAAATTTGAAGGTTGAAGCATGACTCAGGTTGGTGTTAAATATGAATGCAAATGAAGCATGAGTCATTTTGGGGCATGTGAAGACAGCTGCACTGATTAAAACTGAAACAAATTAGTTACATTGGATGGACAAGACTTAAAATATGGCGGACAGTGTCAGATGTACAGTGTCATGAAAACTATTTGCCCTCTTCTTCATTTCTTAGTTTTTTGCATATTTGTCACATTGAAATGTTTCAGAACATCAAACTAAATTTGATGTTAGACAAAGATAACCTGATTAAATACAAAATGCAGTTTTTAAATGATGATTTTATTCATTAAGGGGAAAAATATCTAAACCCACTTGGGGCCTGTGTGGAAAAAGTAATTGTACCCTAAACCTAATGACTGTTTGTGTCACCCTTGGCACCAAGAACTGCAGTCCAGCGTTTGTGAATTTTCACAAAAACTATCGCAGAATAGTTTTAATTTAGTCAGACTGGAGTGTTTAAGTATGTACAGCATGTTTAAATTCATGCCAAAACATCTCACATCTGACTTAAGTCCGGACTTTGACAAGGTCACTCACAAACCTTTATTCTGTTTTTTGGGGGATTTTTTTGTTTGTTTTTTAGGAGGGGTTTTTTTAGCCATTCAAAGGTGGACTTGCTGGTGTGTTTTGGGTCATTGTCCTGCTTCATAACCCAAGTGCACTTGAGCTTCAGGGCACAAACTGATGGCTGGACATTCTCCTTCAGGATTTTCTGGTAGAGAGCACAGTTCATTGGTTCCATCAATTACGGCAAGTCCTCCAGGTCCTGAAGCGGCAATAATAATGGCAGATCATCACACTGCCACCCCAGCATCATGTGTGGCTGTTGGTATGAGGGTTTTTTTTATGAAATGTTGTGCTAGTTTTCTGGCATATAAAATAGAGGACAAGCACTTTTGTCTCATCAGTTCGCAGAATATTTTCCAAAAACACCTGGGGATAATCAAAATGGGTTTTTTTAGTTTTTGTTTTTTTGGGGGGTGGGGGGTACCAGACACTGATCTTAACTGAGGCAGGGGAAGCCTGTGTTCATTAGATGTTGTTCTGAGTGTTTTAGTAATCTCCTGGGTGAATTGCCGACCCCTCCTGGAAAGGTTCACCATTGTTCCACGTTTTCTCCATTTATTGACAATGGCTCCCACCCTGGTTGCTGAAGTCCTAAAATCTTGGGAATGGTTTCACACACCTTTCCAGACTGATAGATGTCAGTGAATTCATTATTTAACAAGTGAGGCAATTAGTTTTTTCACACAGGACCGGATATCTTTTCCCCCTTATTAAAAGAAATCATTATTTGTATGACTAATATCCAAAAAAACTAAGAAATCAGTAAGGGGGCAGACACTTCATGGCACTGTGTATTAGCAGTGGATTGGTAAAGAGAGCCACACTTTTGAGTATCACTGAAGTGAGAGAGAAGATTGTTACTCTGAGATCAAGGCCATAGCTGGTGGGGTTGTTTCACCACTGAGGAATTGTTGCAGAGTGTTGGGAATGACTGTGGGCTATGCTTTGCTGACGCAAGAACAAGAATGTCTCGATTGTGCTAAAATTGTGCTCACCTGTCCCCAGAGTCCAGTGTTAGTTGAATTCAGGTTGTGGCTGTGTTGGATTTTACATCAGAACTGGATTTAAAGGCAGCAGTGGGATTTGACAGTTAACGCACCTCAGCATGATCAAAAGATAAAATTCACATTGAAAATACATGTGTAACCACAGCTCCAGTAATGTTACTTAAAAGATAAAACTGTCATCTGAAATGCATTTCTACATATATTAACATTGCTCTTTTCACCCATTCAGTAAAAAATGTATGTATATTCAAGCATGGTATAGACATTCCACATACCCTACACTATTCGCACACACAGTTCATAGAGGGCAGATATAAATGCATAAACCATCAACATCATAATTACACCCTCAGTCACTCACACAAGCCGCACCCTTGCACAAATATATGGTACTCCTCAGGATACTTACACAATTATTGCCCATGCTTAACACAGAGTAAGAGCTTTTATTACATGTAGACAGAGTGAGAGAGTGAGTGACATCAAGCACCCAGTATTCACCCTTCTCTCTCTGCCAATCTGTTCTTACCTAATTATTTGGGGGGGGTTGGGGTTGAGATCTACCTTAATTTGCAACTATGCAGTATGCAATTAATCAAGGCCCATACTAACTGACAAGCCTTAATGGACGCACTCAGCTCCTCTGTGATTGTCTGCTTGCTGCCTGTTCCTTCAGTGCATAGCTTCACAAGTCAGACAAGCATATCCTTCAAGAGCGGCTACACATACAAGGACACTTCCCCTGAATTGAATGGTGGGGTGGAGTGCTGAATGAGTACATTCATCTTTGCTTACCCACACCCACCTCGCGGTTGCACGGTGGTAATAACTGTGTTAGAAATATCAGCCTTTGATACCTTTGCAGAAAGGTTCATACTTAAAATGATGTTTGGAATCTGGTTGGAATAAAAATAATTTACTTTTTTGCTACTTGAATGAATGTTGTATGATTATGTAAAAGGGTAAAGCAAGTAATATCAAGACAAAGGCAAGTATGTGTGCTTTTAAGGTTTTCAAATAGTCCTCTAGCACTTAAGATTTCTACTGCACTCAGATGGAGAGTGAGGATGTTGCCTGAGGTGCAATGCGATGACAGAGATGTGGCTCCATTTTCACTTGGAAAAGAACTTTTCAGAGCAAGTCTGCATTCTCCAGACGGCCCGCTTTCTATAAAGATGTGCTGGAGTGTTATATAAAGCATTAGTTCTTAAAGTTGAGGGCACAATTCAAGTGTATTACAACGCCAGGGAAACCTTTTTAATTCTGTATCTCTGACTTTGGGAGTGTAGGGCTCATCATGACATTTAATTATCAGCACCCCTCTAATATATAGTCCTACACATGTGTTTTGTTTTTCTTTTTTCTTTTTTTACCTTTTCAGTCAAATATCTTTCTACCATCCTGCACCTCATCCACTCCTGATATACTGCTCTTGAATCAGGAAATAAAAATAGCCATGTTGTAATGTATGTGGGAAAACCTTATGGCAGTGTCTGACTTCAGAACTGGTCCTCTGCCACACTAGGCAACATTTGAGGTCTTCTTTGTCATTTCACATCTTTAGTGGGAACACAATGTTTTGGGTTTTTACATGGTTAAGTGCATCAGTCTGAGTTTAAATCCAAACCAAGAATCATGTAAATTGCCTCTCCGCCCTTTAATTTTCTTCATCTACAAAAGGCAAAAAACAGAAAAGAAACTCTAAAAGAAAATATAAGAAAAAGCAGTAAACAAATTGCACATCCACATTCAATTGGGATAGATTTAAAGCCATTCTCGTTAGATTTCAAGTTGCAATCAGAATTACTTTAAGGAAGAAGCATATCTTTTTATGTGCCTCGGTGCACACTGCTGTGGACCAAGATAGAACACAGCCATAGTTATCATTGTCTTTTTCAATCATTGTTTCTGCTTTATGGGCCCATAGGCGACCTTAATGGCAAATTACTGAGAGTACATGAAGATGAGTTGTTATGCTGACAGTAGAAACAATGTCCAAAATGAAAGACGGGGGAGACACAACATGTGATGATGCATTACAGAAAGCAGCCTCAGTATTTTTGTTGTTTTCAACAAGAATATTGTGAAAGCTCTTCGACAACAAAGTACCAAAAACTCTTACAAAGTGACAGGGAGTCTAAACAGGATCCGTAAACCTTAATTTAATGTCTTTTTCTTGTATTTTTTAAATAGAAAAATACATTTATACATTAGGAAACATCAAGAGAACTCCAGATAAGATTTATGCATGTGACAAAACTAAACATTATTTCTGTATATAAATAATTTAAAACACATGACTTATTCTACAAATTAGTTGAGAAAGGTTTGGTATATATGTGAGTAGACCGCACTCATTATATATTGAATTTGTGCTGCTGAAACCCAGTCTTTGTAAAGAAAAACTCAATATTGTTCCCATATTGAGTAGACATCCATGAATAGTAATTATGTGAAATCATACGACTTCTTCTTCAGGCTATTTAAATATTCTGCTACTCTGTCATGCTGTTATTGTTTCCCTGCTTATGAATAGGATGCTTCCTGGCAATGAATACTCAGAGACAGTTTAGCCTTAGAGTTATTGTGTACTACAGTGTTTGACCCTAAGAACAAATATAATTGCTTGCGTATGGAATTTCTTGCTAAAGGCTTTTGATGTTTCCTGTAATGACTCACGGACAGGCTGCTAGAGATAGTTGCTGGAGTAATGCATTTAAGTTTTTAATATAATTGCATAAATGTCCTTCTATGCCATTTTGTCAGCTCAAGTTGCTGCAAGTACTGAACAGCACATGGGACATGCTAATCCAGCTTCAGCAGCGCTGCTTGAGATACCAGTGACCACAAGTTTGCAAAAAATGCTACTCCCACTAATATGTGCCTCAATCTTTTTGGTCTCACACCCAGATGGAGAGAGTACATTGTTGGAAATGCTCCAGGCTTGGGGTGACCAAATACTAACCTTTGACTTCTCTGTGCTTTACCTCTGACTGTGAATAAATGATTCTAAAGGGCCCCATCCCAGAGGATTAATGCACTCAGCAAGGCTTCAAGCTGTTCACTGAGAACAGACAGAGTGAAAAATGTGCCACTGACTCTATACAGTACAGTGCTACAGTGACAGTAAGTGTTAGAACAGCACAGTTAGAAATCCTGTTGCTTTTGTCACTCAAGAATCAGCTCTGTGTTAAGGGCATTAGAGGGACCATAGTTAGTGTCAACGTGAGATTAAACATAATTTGCAGAACTGTGAAGTCATGAATCATAATTATCAAGTTGGATAATGGCTACTCACACATTTTGCTCTGGTAAAGGTGATTTTAGAAAATACATATTCACTGGCTACTTCATTAGTTACACCTTACTAGTGCTGGATTTAACCATCTTTTGGCTTCAGAACTGTCCTAATTCTTCACGGCATACATTCTGTTCAGCGGAAATTTTGGTCCATACTGGGATGATGACATTATGAAGTTTCTACAGATTTACTGGCTGCACATCCATAATGTGAATAATATGAATGTGGACCACCATATCCCTATGGTGTTGTATTGGTTCTGCTGAGTTTGAAGACCATTTGTTTAAAGTGAGGTCATTGGTATGTTCATTAAACTAATTTTAGATGTTTTGGGCTTTGTGGAAAAGTGTGTTATCCTGCTAGATGCAACCATCAAAAGATGGGTACACTGTGGTCATAAAGGAATGGCCAGGATCACCAACGATATGTGTGGTGCTGTGGTGTTTAAACAATACTCAACTGGTACAAAGGGGCGCAAAGTGTGCTACAAAAATATCCCCCAAATCATCTTTACACCACCAGGAGCTTGAACTGTTGCAGCATGGCAGTAGGAATCCATGCTTTTATGTTATTTAGACCAACTTCTGACCCTACCATCTAAATGTAGAAATTGTGACTCAACAGATAAGATTTCATTTTTCCAATTTTTGTATTGTCCAATCTTCTATTCTACTTTTTTGAGTATAGGAGTGTCATTCAGTGTCTCTATGTTGACTGGTATCAACATAGCAGTTTCACTGGGCATCTACTGGATATTCTCTCTTTCTTGGACAATTCTCTGTAAACCATATAAAGCTTCTGTGATAAAATCCCAGTAGATCAGCAGTTTCTGAAATACCCAGGCCAGACCATCTAGTACCACTAACCATGCCACGTGACTAAAAAAGTCTTTATCCGTCAAGCTCGGGTCCTCTACCCGAGGCCTGGGAACTTGAAGGACTTGTGCAGTATCTCTGCTATTCCTAGGACTGCGCTCTCCTGGACAGATATCTCAGATGTCATTCCTGGGATCTGCTGGAGCCACCCACCCAGTTTGGGGGTCACCACCCCAAGTACTCTGATTACAATGGGGACCACAGTTCCCTTTACCTTTCATATTTCCTCTAGCTCCTCTCTAAGCCCTTGGTATTTTTCCACTTTTCATGTTACTTCTTCCTTATGTTCCTATCAGTTGGTGTAGCTACATCTGTCACTTCAGCCTTCTTCCTCTGATTGTCCTCCACCACTATGTCTAGAAGTCCCACAGGATCTTAGGTCGGTCATTCTCCACCACCCTTGGGGGTGTCTCCCATTTTGACCTCGGGACTTCAGACCATACTCGGCACAGATGTTTCTGTATACTATGCCGGCCACTTGGTTATGGCGTTCCATGTATGCCCTGCATGCTAGCATCTTGCATCCTGCTGTTAAGTGCTAATTATTTTTGTTCCCTACATGTTGAAAAATTACTTTACATCTTTACCAACAACAGCCCCAAATAATATTCTTTACAGTTATGTTGTAAAAAAAAAAAAAAGACCAGAAAAAATGTATAGTACATTTATTTTTTCATATAATTAATCTCTATTTAATTTGAAATAATAGGATCAAACAACAATTTAGAATATTTTTGCTCAGTGTGTTTAGACCCATTCAGGCAAGGAGTATACGCTGGGTAGTAGGTCACCACCAGGACATGTCCACCTGGGAACACAGACACACTCACATTTCATGGAGAAGAAGAAGCTAGAACGCAGTCACAGTAAACATTTACAGTTGTCCATTCATCAAATGCCAGAGAAGAGTTTATTTGTTTGCATGGTACAGTTGATAAATTTCCAAGCTAACGAAAGGTGATCCATCCATGGGGCAAAACATTTTACACTGAGGTTGAGTTGGTGATGTATCTCTGACCACAGTTGTTTCATGGGACATCAGACTTCAGAATTGCTTCTTCAAAACTGAAATGTGAATAGCTGGAAGGAAACGAACCGGATATTAAACATAAAATAATTTTAGTGTGAAATTGCCATTTTCTGTTTCCTTCTACATTTTGCCATCTATCATCTTCCCAATGTCTGCCTGTTATTGTCAGATTTGATTCCAAACAAAATGGATGCGGTTGATATGCTTTCATATTCTGATAAATTTTCCAGCAGGAAGATAAATAGTCCAGATATGTTTGTGCTTGTACAAGCATTTTGCAGGGCTAGCACATTTGTCAAGTGCTGCTGACACTGTTGTGGAGAAGTCCTCATGGATCACTTGGTATCCAGGAAGAATGTAGGCTAGAACATACGGACAGAGACATTTTAAATGGAGACATTCTCGTATGCCTTTAAATAGAGCATTAGACCACACTGCTATGTCAAACACATTACACGTATTATCAACCCCAGTCTGTGCAAGTGTTGTTTGTCATCTGATTTCCATCCACAAGGGGTGCCATAGAGTCAGAGGTGAATTATGGGGTGTCAGCAGAAAAGAGAGGTTTTAGGTTGTTTTTTTTCCCTGATAGTTTTATGTGAACTGAATATGCATTTCCTCCCCTCTCCCCTACTGCTCTGTTTCTTTCTCTGGTAAAGTAGACCCTTGGAGGCTGAGAGCATTGTTTAACTGTGGGGCCTAATTAAGCACAGGAGTGAAATATCAGAGTGGGATCTGAGACGAGTACGGATAGGGATGCTAACAGAATAAAGTACGTGAAAACCTCTGTCCATAGAACCGAGTATGCATTCCACTATCCATAGCATCACAATCACCAAGTTGTGTTTCAGTGTTCCTACAGCTTAAAGTCCTAGTTTGTATTCTTGTCCACTTCTTGATCAAAAATCCCCAATGGACAGTCCTCTGCAGCTATCACTTTGGGAGTAAGGCTGGTTGGAGTTAATTAAATCTGAGCTAAGTGAAGCGGCAGAGTTGGGTAGGAGGTAATGGTTACCCATCTTCAGCTAGGACTGTAGAGCGTCCTGACCAGTGAGAAAAGCAGGAATGATGCACTGCCTCACAACGGCACAGCCAAATAGTTAAAGAGGACAAGAGCAACATGCCGTTAAATTGAATGGGAAAGATCTTTAAGGCAGAGTGCAGCTCTCAGGCAGTGGGCAGAGCCGATAATTTCAACGTCTGCTAATCACACAAATGCCACTGAGTGCTAACAGTACCTGAACCTGATGTTTTCATATTTTCGCATCTCAGCTGGAAATATTTAGTTGTTTTGTTGTGCCTCTAAAATCAGTCATAAAACCCTAAATGAAACAGACTTGCTGATTTAATGAGAAAGCACAGCACTCGCTAATAGGAAAAAGTCGAGGGATTTTATAAATAGATTTATCATGCGTGCATCAGCAATGTTGTAATTTCTTCAGTATGTCTTTGTAATTATTATAATTATAATTAAAATTACTGGTGCAGGAAACTAAGCGGAAAAAATACAGGTTGTATGTATGAAACAGGAGACACCTTTATAAAGCATCTCCTGGAGTTTAGTTTCCTCATTAACGTTTTGTATGTGAGTGAAACATCTATATTTATATCTGCTTCATACATAGGTGAACAAGGAAATTATGTCTCAGTCAAATATATATTGAAGTCCTTTGCTATTAATCATGATGCCATGCATGAAATCCATAAGTTTCATTTAATCATTATGATGAATTAAACTGCATCAATATTAGAAGCCCACTTGCATTGCCAGGTCGCTGTTACACTGTGCGATGGCAATAACTTCCCATTTCAAAGTGCTTTTGCATATTTGATTTAAAGAATGAAGCTCATACCTCTATCTGCTCCCAGTTTATGTTTATTGTTTGTTTACATCATGTCAAGGACAAAGTCTCTCTTGTCAGAGCTGATTGTACCATTCTAATAATCACGAGGTCTCGTCTTACTAGCTGAGCATTCATTTACTGACTTCACCTGCATGTGGAAAAACACGACACACAGTTTGAATTTTCTCACTGCTACAGAGTAATGAGCAGCGCTTTTTTTGGGACAAGCTTTCACAAAAGAACTCCTTAACATTTTAAGGTTTTTGAGTTTCTCTTGTGTCACAGTGACATTTCCAGAAAAGGGTCGCGGGTGGATGAGTGCATCTTTCACTGCCGACCCAATCTTATCTGCAGGAGTGAATACTGCACAATGTTCCCTGCCACAGCTGATGGAATCACATTCAGCAGGGCCACTAAGACCAGCAAATTGAGGTTCATTTTATCACAGTTTATATTACAATGTGTTTTTATTCCTACGCTATTATGGGCAAAAGGTAACAGCTGTCCACGTCTCAGATTTAGAGTTTGGACAATCTGAGAGTGACTTGGTTTGCTCATGACTTAAACACTTTACTGCAAGGATACACTTTGGATCCAATGAGAGGTTTCTTGTTTGTTCCAGTACAGAAATACAGAGAGGCATTCCACATTTGGACCATTACAGATCGTTGTAATGGTCAAGAGGTCGATGAAAAAAGGGCAAAGAATGAGAGTGTCAAAGTGGTCTTGCCTTGAGGAGCGAGAACAAGGGCTTGGAGCAGAGGATGATGATGATGGAAGGTGTGATACAATGACTGCTGAGAGCAAATCTACAGGTCTGAACAGTGGCCACTGTGTTGTTGGACAGGTAGCTGTTGAAAATTAGATTTCTTTCCTTTTTTTTTTTTTTGCAGATGGAAGGAGGTGTTATATCTCATAGGGACAGGATGTCACGAAGGAAGATTTTTTTTTTCCCTTCCTGTAGCTTGTGGGAAAGATCCACCTGGAAGTGACAGTTAGGCATGCAGCAATGCCTTGGTGAACTTGACTGTGTGAGACATGATAACTAAGCAGCAGCATTGCAAAGTGAGCGTAGAAGGGGACTAAAGGCAATGCTCTGAAGAATTTGTTGCTTCAATTCGTGCTGCACCCTCGGTTTTTTGGATTTCTGGCTGTGTTTGTGCATACAACAAGCCAGTTTTGTGAATAAAGGAAATATTGATTTATGGCTGATTTATATCAGATGTTGCCCGTAATAGAGGTGAAAATGTGATTTTCCTTAACAGTGTTTATATAATCACCAGTGAACATCTGTAAGCCTCACCTTTGGGAGCTGATAAAAGATATGAAAAAATGAAGAAAAAAATTATTTGTTATTCATAATAAAATTCATTCAAACTCTTTTTTCATTTGTGTGCTAACTAAATTACAAATATGCATGAGATTGCTTAGACCTGTGAAAGCTGTTGTAGATCATTGATTATCCATCATTTAAAACACTTTTGAGTATTTTTCTTTTGAACTGTAAAATGTGCTGCATCCATTTTGATGTTTTTCAGGTGGTGGGCTCATGGGAAATCAGAAGCACACTGAGGACCGAGATTTATAAACAAAGTAACACTGTAAATATTTATAACAGTAAATATTTTTGCTGAAGTGTTTCACAGACACATCCTTTGCAACGTAGAGGAGTAAGGGAAGACTGGAAGTGAGCCAAACCACTGTAACGTATATTATGGGTGTCCATGTTTTCAAATGTTGTTTTCCATCTATATTTAAACCAAAGGTTGTCACTGCATGTAATATTTAACATTACACAGCTATATACTATTGATACACTAAGGAGCCCAAAACTGTTTATCAAACAAAAAGTAAGCTGAATATTTGCATCCATGTAAACATATCCATGGACGATATCTCTTACTAAAGCTAGTACAAAGGGTGACATAGCATGTCAATGGGCAGTTCAGCATCTTCTCAATTACTGCTGAGCACCAAAACTGGGTCCCACCTTCTTTGTCTCTACCTTAACTTTAATGCCTGTCCCTATGATACCCCTATGATACATACCCATATGAACAGTGTCTTTGCTATCAGCCATTTAAGTACACTGGACTGGTTTCACCCTTCCATCTCTTCATAAATGTGTATCCCCTCTTCCTTGCTCGGCCTCACACCCGTGCTAGCTCTCTACAGCGTGACTCCTAAATTTCCAGTGTCTTTTTCTCTGTTTGCTAATGTTGGGTGTAGGTGCACATTCATCATGGCAAATGTAAAGTCATAAGAATAATGAGGTAGAACAGAAATCACCTAATTTTTCAAATAGGAGTTTATTTTGCAGACCCGTGTTTGACTTCCATAATTAGATACCAACTTGCTGTTTCCCACGCTCTTTTTAACATAACACATTTAGGGTTTAAAGAATTTAAACATCCTATAAATATCCCATCCCATCTGCCTCTGTGCTAACCACTTTGCGGCCACATGCAGAGCAGAGGGCAGATTTAACAGGTCTGTGTACTAAAATGTAAGAAACTTGATATTCCTGCAGGTGTAGCCTATCTCTTTTTTACTAGCTAGGACACGGTAGTAATGATGTTTTCTACAACAGAATTACAGAGAGTGGGTTTTGGGTTTTACTTATACAATAATAATTTCTGGTGATAGATTTCACACATAAAACATGAGATGTTATGACTTGAATAAAATGCAGAAATATATAAGGCTGCATTAGCATTTATTGTTCCAGGAGGATAAGATTTTTTTTTTTATTTTTTTTTTTTACAAAAACAGGATAAAAAAACAAATCTTTTTTTTTCGTTGTTGTTTTGAATTTGGGGTGGTTTGGCTGTTTTTCTCCAGACAAAGGACAATATCAAATTGTGGCTTATATATACATTAGGGCTTCTTTCTAGAAAAAAAACCCCCATATCTGTACATTTTGTTGTACTTCTAATGTATATAGCATCTATTTACATATAATAGATTTTTAAAATATAGTCTAGGGAGTATTTGTGAAAATGGACCATAAATAAAATACAGATCTCAATACTAGATCACAAAAGCGTGTAAGTGCTAGCTTTAATCAGTGACTACTGTAAATATTTATCTGAAGTCTAATTAGTCATCACCCCTGGTAGGCACTTTGTCCACAATTAAACTGGCATGTGGGATTTTACTGTAGGTGTAAAATTTTGTTTACGTGAGAAATGGAAAGCAATGGATGTTGCATAGATTGTCTGTCAGCATCAGTTATTTTAGCAGTTGTTTATATTCAGGTGACAAAGCCTCTTGTGGCTAAAAGATTTGTGACTCTTGGTTATGAGGAACAAAGGATGAAATGCATTCTTAGAGATCCACAGTGTCTCCAGAGGAATCAGGTTGGGAAAGCAAACAAATCATCACATTTTGATTAATGCTTAAGCCTTCCTTGCTTACTTTATAGATGGTTGTATACTAAGAACAGCTTCTCCTGTCCAAATGTCAGCTTGCTACTCTCATCAGTGTATTAACACTGTGTTCAAAGTATTTTAGAAACTGTATTCATTGCATACACTACATATGTTATATAAGTTAGGTTAATATACACAGATTGTGACGTTCATTGCTTCATTCTGCATGACATTTGGCCTGTGAGCAGCACTCGTACTTAGACTAGTCTATGACTGCACATTTAA
>VOQK01016019.1:33018-46523 GCA_015052645.1 Benitochromis conjunctus
TAGCAACAGGTCATCATTACTGAGTTTATCTTTTCCCTGGTTAATGTTTGGCTGAGTTCACACACAGTTTCAGTAAGAATCATCCTAACACTGAGGCCTGTTGTGTTGTTTGTGTACAGCTTGGAATAGTGTTTGTAAAGCCATTGACTAACAAAGCACAAGCGTAATTAAAAATGTATTTATGTGGGCTTTATACTTATCACGTCTCAGCCCCGAGTCTAGTCACATTTTTATTCCCGTTAAACACGTTATCAAGAAAATGGATGACACATTTACTGAATCCTGTTAAAGCTGATTTCTTATGAAAATAGAATAACCCCAGTTCCACAAGGCCAAATGACCATTTTTTTCATGATGTCCCATTTTCCGTTTTTCAGGGGTTATGAAATGCATACCCTTCTGATTCGGTGGTCAAGATGGTTTAAATTAGAGAGGATGAGACAGTTTTTGTATGTGTCACAATTTTCCCGTGGCAGCCTTTCTGTGTAGGTCGCGTACACACAGGTCTCTTAAATTATAAATCCGTAAATTAATCATTAAAATCAAACTCTCCCTGCACAAAATATACCAGAAAGCCAAGTCATGCTCACTCCCAAACAGTGAAGTCCCTCTATGTTTCACCCTCTTTACATGTACAGATGGTTGCATCTTGCGCTTATGACTCAGTGATCACATAAGCTCTGTGCCTTGTTGTGTTGTTTTCACTTGCACCTCTCTAATTATAACAAATTTCCATAATACCCCCTCCACTCGTTGTCCTCCACTGCACTTTGCACCCCTGTACAGAGTGCAACGTGCAGTGTCTAACTTTGAAACATGTGAACAATTAATAAAAATAGAATTCCGTATAACAAGACACAGACAGTCCTCTTATTAGAGCTCAACAAAATGTACTGACTTTGTTAAAAGACCCTAAAACCTATGCTCTTTGTCATACATGAGATGTGTCAGATTGCTTACTTGTTTTTACAGTGTAGCCACGTTTAAGAGGATGAGTTATGTTTTTGTTTTTGTTAACTTACTGTCATACCAGAATGGTGCTTTATATGTTTTATATAAAATTTAGCAATTTCCCTGTAAATCATTTGCAAACATCGATCACATACGACAGGGTGTTGTTTAGAAAACTGTGTCCCATATAGGAATAGTCATTTTTAAACCCAGATTCCATGAATAAAAGCAATAATTTTGGTTTATTTAATAATAACCATGGACATGTTTGCACACTTTTTAGGGATGCTGGCACATCCTGGTGCACATGGACACTCAGTAATTAATTGCTGGAAATGATACCTATTCAGACCATCTGGACCATAATTAGGCCACAGTAGTGCCCTCTGGCTTAGTGTCGTCGTGTTTCCTTTTCCCCCCCCTACAGACTGGAACCAATAACCTTTTTCCCCTGAACTTTTTCATCTTCATGACACTGCTGTCCTTGGAAGGACACCTTCCAATAAGTACAGGATTCTAATGCTCTTTTTAGCAAAGATCACTGTGGACACGCACATTGAAACCAAAATGAGATCGGTGCTGAAACTGAGAAATATAATGTATGGTAGAGCAAAGAAACACAAACTAGGATGTATTCATAGCTAATGAGCAAAAGTCAGTTTTGTCACACTACCGTGGATTTGGCTACAACTGCAGCTGCAATGGTAAACAAGTCATTTATTAAGTTTCATCACATCCTTCTAAGTATAAATAAGATTTAACAAAATAATGATTTTAATTCATTACAGTAGACAAATATTATAGAAAGGTTAAATATGAAAGCTGATGGTGTTTTGAGATTAAGAAGATATTAAAAACAGAGCACTCACTGTGAAATTTCATTACCTATATTCTAAAATTGACCTCACAGTTGGCTACAACAACAAAAAAGAAGCATATTTTATCGAACTAAATATTAAAGAAGAAAAAAGATAGCTTATCGTCCACAGTTGCTTCTGCTTCACTAGGCCAGCAGCCTCTCTCTAATCTACCCTACACACCTTGTAGATTATTTCTGCGATGAATCTATGTAGAGTCTTCATAACTTAAATTTCTGTCTGTATTTGGGGCATTAGATGTTAATTATCGTTTTTTGGTATAATGATGTTATAAATGCATTATGCCTTATGTGTTTTTCACCATGCTGGGTCCCCTAACTATCCATGTATAGATTTAACACAGAAATATCCCCTGTTAGTCTGCATCCCTCCCCTGCTTCCAATTTGCCTGATCTGCTCTGGATTTCACTTTCTTTGCTTGGATTAGTACTCCACACTCTGGACTCTGTGGTTCTCTCACTTTTCTGTACAGCCAGCAACCCACCACGTTCTGTGTCCACACACACGTCCTGCTCCAATCTGACCCACTCCGCCTGAGCTCAATATCTCATCCGCGACCCGTTGAGTCCTACAGTAATTATTCATCTTTAATCAAAGTACAGTCTCCTTTCCATCCATCCATCAATCACATATATTTAGCTCTCGCTCATGTATTATAGCCTTCATTCTTCATTCCTGCTTGCTTAATCTGTTTGCTGGTCAGGTTTTATCTTTTTGTAAATGCAAACATGGCCAAGGTTTTCAGAGAAACTTGTGAACTAGCATAAAAAAGAAGTATTCTCTGTGTCTCTGTTACAGTACAATAAATTTAATCCTTGAGTGAGTAAACAAGTGTGAAAATATTTCAAAGTTGTTTGCACTCAGATCAGTAATATTGTCAACATTCACTAGCAGATGGACTGGGAGATGTAGCAGGAGTTGGCCAGACTGGCTAGAAAGTGCAGCAGCCTTATGAAAAAGGCTGTGCAGCAGATAATCTCAGAGCTCATGATTCATATCTTACCTCAGAAGCAGTTAACCTGCAGTGGATACATCACATCGGTTGGCATCACACACATACATATATATTATTTCTCACATTGGTTGGCATCACTAATTTTAAAACATGTCTTAACCAAAAAACATTAAATCTTAAATGTGTATTCAAAAAAATATAAAAAAACCTATTATTTTAGGGAGGTACATGGGCATAATTTGCTTACTTAAAGACTGTCTCAGTAGTGGTAGTGTTGTGAGAGTAGTATAATAAGATTTTTGTGGGTGAGTCCATAGAGCAACTGATTAATCCAAAGATTAATTTAATCTGTTTTCATAATAAAACATTATTAGCCATCCCCTCCTTTGAGCATTGCCTTTCAGCCTTCTTAAAAGATTATAAACTTTCCCATCACTTACCTTCAAGCAGTCAAGAAAGTCATTAATTTAAGTAGACATCCTTAGTGTTCAGGATGGAAGAAATCAGCCAAGTGCCATGAGAAATGGCCATGTTAATGATTTCTTTGCAAAAGGGTCTGTCTGCAGTAGAGTCAGTTTCAGCTTATCTTCAGCAAACAGAGCCCTGAAGAAACCCACCCTAGGTCTCTAGGTAGCAACAAACTTTTAATGCAGGAAAGTGATTGTGAGGAATAAGGAATCCTCAATAAGTCTACTACAAAAATACACAACTGTTTTGGTAAGTGTCTCCAAATCTATTTCCTTGGCAGAATTGCCCCACAAATGAACACAACTCCTCCGCTTGTTTATTGTTTTCTAAACGATAAACAATAGTATTTATCTCTGCTGAATTTTCTTGTTATTTAACATCCAAAATATACCATGGGTTTATCAAATACCAAAAATTTACCCATAATTTAAAAAAAAAACTGTTATTAGCACTGGTAATTATCTTTTAAAGTTAATATCTTTAGCAAACTTGTGAATAGATGCATGTAAAATGTGAACCAGTGAGCCGGTCATTAAATGTCAGATGTGTTTGTGCCAGAAACCATCCTTTTTTACACTTTCGTCACAGTGTATATTAAAGAAAGTTGGTAAACCTTCCATATTTATGATATTTTGTTCAATCAGTAATCAAATATAACTCTCCAACTTTCATGTAGTTATATATTCAGTCTTTAAGCCGGGGTGGTGTGAGTCAGTGGGCCAGTCAGATCATAATTCAAAAATGGCCATACTTGTTGCTGAAATGAAATAAAAATGTTTTTACAATGATGCTGACATTTGATACCATTTTAGAGCTGATTCACAGAGCTCTTGTAAACAGCTTAATATCAGATCATCTGTTGGATTTACACATATTGCACATGTTCAGTTTCAGTTTTCAGTTTTATTTGTCATATGCAAGTTAGCACAGAGTCAACATTGCAATGAAATGTATTGCAGATACACAATCAAAGAGATTTTTTTTCTGAAGAATTTGAAAGTAGCCTGATAGCATAACCTCATAATCTTAGCTGCTGAGATCAAATTTCCCACACAGGAAAGACAAGCTCACTTTTCATGTCTCTACCTTGAAACATTAAATGCCCAAATAATACTGAAAAAGGTTTTATTTTCTATAATCACTCTTGTCTGCTCATGCAGTACTCACCTTTCCAGACGGCCTTTTACATCTCCATTACTGTAAATTTGAGAGACAATTCTATCAGTTGATTTACTACATGTAGCGTTAGCTTGCAGCATTAGCCTGGTCTACAGTCAAAATTCCAAATACATGTCACTGAAACTAAAAATAATGGTTGAAATTGTTGGTTGGTTCTAATTTTCATGACATGATATTGGCTCTAAGATTAAAATTTCTTAGTTGAAGCCAGAAATGACTAAAACACATTTTACCCCTGAATTTTGGCAACTACAGCTCGAATGGGGTTAAGTGCCAAATAGCTGGCAGCTCTCCCGATCATAAACAGTTGTGAAAACATTAGGTTGCAATTTAGGAATAAAACTCAACTATCTAAACAATGTGCAGGTGTAAAACTTAATCACATAAATATATTGTAACAAGTAGCAAGTCAGGTATTTTAAATCAATAAGAAAAAGAAAAAGGACATTATTAAAGTTATTAAAATAGTTGACCAGTCTAAACTGGAATTTTTCTTCTATACCAGGATATAATTTACAATGTACTTTATATAGTAACAATTACAAAAATAATCCTATTTCTGCATTCATATGGGCATGTGACTGTTCTGATACAAATTGTCAAGCTTTTATGTGAAATACAAGATTTCTGAATGGATAACATATATATATGTTAACCATGCAGAAATACACACACACACTTTTTTACTTATAGACAGTCCATTACAGGCAAAGATGATAGTTCTTGTAGATGTACTAGATTGAGTGCTTTGTTTGAAGCACGTGATCTATTTGGCCTTCTGTTTAATGCAATTAATTTTTGATTCCAACCATTATTAATCTTCCTCTGGGAAACTTTTCGATTATTGGTTAGCAGTTGTCTCTGTTTGATATATGAGATTGCAGCCTTTTACAAGCTGAAGTTACCTTGAACATATTGCCTTGGCAGACCTACTGTTAAAGTACTGGATTCCCACATCACCCCTTTTTGAGTGCTTAAACTAATCACCCTGGGCTATTGTTAGCTAAACTGCTGCCGTGTAGAGAGCTACACAGTCCCTGGATGTATCCAGATGCTTTCTCACTGCTCCGTGTTCACTTTGAAAGCAACTTCAAGGAAACATGAAACAGAATGAAGTGAAGTAAAGTGAGAGAACGTGGACCTGCTTTTACATTGCTTTTTTAATGGATCGTCTGCAAATATGACAGAACTGTAACAGTATCTGAGTAAGTACTAAAGGTACTTTGTCGTCAAAAGTTGTGCTTTTTTTGAACAGTGTACTAAAAATTTGAGTCACTAGTTTTCCTAAAATTTGTGGATATAATATCCTAATGCAGCCAACCCCAACCCTTGTTATGCTCATTTTACAGATTAAACATTTTCTTTTCATTCAGCAAAATCTATTATTAAACAATAATAGTAATAAAAAGTTGTCTTCTTGGGCAAAGACATAAGATCCCTTGAGGGACTGGGTGTAGTTTAGTTATTAGCACTGAGGGTGTTTCCTTCCAATATTTACCAAACAGTCAAGGAAGCCACTAGAGAAGGAAATGTATTCCTCTTTACATTACAATGACGAAGAAGGTCATTTGTTTAAAACCAATAAAAGAATAGATAAGCTGGAGATTATATTGTTTGAAACACAATTAATTTATTGTAGCTTAGTATTATTTTTATTTGTTTGTCTTTTTTTTTTTACAGTACTAGACTCTAATGAAGTTCCCTAATTTGAATTTTTCAAAGTTTATTTTATTTTTATTTTTTAATACTTTTTCCAGTAATGATATTCCATTGTTTGTACTGGAGGCAATGTACAACTGAGAAAGCAATTTAATTAAACTTGAACATGTTTATTTTGATTAAATTCTGGCTACATTCTTTTGTACTGTTTTCACAAGTCAACATTGTTTAAGCAGTGACATTACCTGAGCCCCCGCCGGCGATGCAAACACAATCCTACTTTTGCATGTTTGACTGAATGAAGCCTGTGGCTATTGCCTTTGACAAGACGTTCTGACAGATTCATGCTGAAATTCAATGGTCTCCATTTTTTGTTTTCTTTTCATTTTACTCCCACCACTTGCGTTCTCTAATTGTTCCAAATGAGAGTTTGGTGAAAGCTTCAGCGAGAGAATCCGGGATTTTCCTTATGAATTATTCAAAGGTACTGAGTTTGAAAAGTATCACGGTAGGATAATTATTCATAGAACTAAGCATTGACAGGGGACACATTTTGTTGTTGAAGTTTGGCTTGTTGTGAGAGCGAAACATATACTTGCGACATCATGGCAACATCACAGCTGTATCAGTCATTATTATATAGAGCATGGTTTTTGGTGCTTAATTTTTTTCTTTTCTTAGCTTACTTTTCTGTCACAAACCCTCCACCCTACAGTGGAGAGGAACTAATAAAGATTGCCACTTCTTGCTGTGCAATAGATCTCGCTGTAAACTGTCAACAAGGGGATGTCCTAAAGGAGATCTTGCACAGGACAGGAGCTCAATGGATCACTATAGCAGCCTGCAGACATTAAAGGCCGTGGAAACAAAGAAAGCAGAAGCAGGTTTGGAGACCTTGAATACAAACCAGGCTAAAGAAGGCTTCCCATAAATCTCCACTGCTCAGTATTTACATCACCAATGCCAGATTGCTCAGCAACAAAGAGTACATCAAAACACAGAGGTTTTTATCCGCCGCAGGAGTCATTGTTTTGGCTGTGTACATTTCACCAAGCACCAATACCAAGACTGAGTAAAGCAGCCAGCTAGTTTTTATCAGCAACCTACAATCTCCTCATGCTGATAGGATCTTTAGTGTAGCAAGAGACTTCAATAAAGCAAATCTGAAAATAGTCGTTCCTAATTTCTGTCAACATGTGATAAGTCCCACCAGAGGGCGGACTATGTTTCCAGCAAGCTCAGAGATAGATACAGAGCCCCCACCTCCACATATATATTCTACTCTAATTATAGTTTTTTTCCTGATTACATAAGGAGAAATATTGTTTCAGATGCCTCCTATGAAATGCTTGTTTCCAGACCTTTCTTCTGACATTCCTGTAAGGATTACTGCAAAGAAAAACAACGTTTTACTTGGTAGATTGTTTTAAAATTTGATAATTATATATATCTTTGACTATCTTTGGTGTTACAACTGCCTCTTTTCTGGATTTTTGAGATTGGTACAGTACTGATATTTTTGGCAATATTGGTGTATCTGTTACATCAATGGAAAGAAATGTTTCCAGTATTTACATGTTTTTCTTTTTCCCGATGGGTTCTCCTGATTGGTACTGTACTTTTATCCCATAGCCCAAAGAAATGCATCTTAGGTTAATTGGCAGTTCTACATAACCTATAGGTGTGAATGTTAGAGTCGATAGTTTTCTGTCTCTGTTAGCTCTGTGACAAACCTGTCCCGGGCATATCCCCCTTTTTACTCTCTGACAGCAAGGCCAGGCTCCAGCCCTGAAATTATCCTGAATTGGATAAGCTGAAGAAAATGATGCATATTGTAATTATTAATTCTAATGTATATGAGTGTGAGCAAATGAGTAACATTATACAGCATGTGTGCATCATCATTTAACATACCCTGAATTAGATGCTAAAAAGCATCATGGGTCATAAATGCAATATTGACTAAGATATTTTGGACAAGAATTGACGGCAGTGTTAATTTGGACTTCTTTACCTGCCGTTCCTTTTATTCTATTTTACTGCTTTTTCATCAGCTGAATCCAATGGACTGATCAATAACTAGTAAAGTTTTGTGTTCCCTGCATGGACCACAGAAAACCATATTGGATGAGTGATAACAAGCAAGCTATAGAAACAGCCAAATCACTTAAATTGTGGCTTTGATTTGTCCTCCGAGGGGTCCATTACTTCTTTGTAAAACCCCCTGCTCAGGGTTCAGCTGTTCAGTCAGATTAGCACTGTTGTCTGAATTCCCCTGGGTAGTAATCATGCAGTGAGGTATTGAGGCAAAGCTTTGTGTCTTTATGTTGTTGGGGTTTTTTTCTTCATTTTTTGACTTGTGTTAGTGACAGCGTTGCATATTCTTCTACATGCAGTGGCAATGACAATGTGACATTTCATCTTATATCTACTACACATATTTGCACTTACTTTACTATCCCACCTGAACAATTTTACATTCCAACACCTTCAGTGGATAGTGTGATTTTTGCCTCAGTACCCTACATGATGTAGTAAATAAAAAGTCCTTACCATGAGATCCTCAGTTTGGATGAAGGAAAAAAAGTAAAAAGCATATCCTGGAGGAAGCAATACTTCTCTCAGGACTAATGTCCAAGACACAACAATAATGAAATTACATTTAGGAGAACTGGAACTGGAGAGGAAATATACAAAGATGTTTATAGAAAGTAAACAAAAATTGATGTGATGGATAAAAATAAATGTCCATGAAATGTTTTTGAAGTTATCCACACATTTCTTGTTTTGTTTCTTTGTTAGTCTACTGTTTACTTCAGAACCTTTTTGGGTTTAGTGATAAAACACAAAAGACCCTTTCAAGTCGATCAATATTCCTTTACAGCCCTGTTTGAAACACCGGTGTAAAGCTGAACAGTTAAATGCATCTGTATTTCCCCTCCCACTGTATACCTCACACCAGCAAAAAACTAGACTGTAAAGACTATAAAGAGAAAAACCTACAAGCAAATATCAAGGACAGAAGAAGGTTTTCTAGTCGTTCTCAAGGTGTTACAAGCTGCATTACTGAAAGGATTTTAATGGCATTGAGCAGCAAGGTCAGAGGCCAGATCTGATGATTGGACGAAGAGAGAGAAAACCAAAGAGGAAGGATGGAGAGGTTGGGAGACAAAAGAAAACACAGTAAGAAATGAGAAGAGGAAACAGTGGCATAAGAGAATACGGTTTAAAACAATCAAGCTGTATATTAAATTTGATTTTGCAAAAGGGGGGGTGAAAGGACGTCTTGCAGATATTTAGATAAGATTTCCTGCGAAGTATACTGAAAGACTGTTGGGACATCACAGAGATGCATGTGTATGCTGCAGCTGCATGTGTTCTTTTTAGCTAACATCATGAATAATTTATCCATGTTACAAAAAAAATATATATCTCTGCATTTCTTTTTGGTTTTTGGTCACAAAAAGCATGTTCAATGGCCTCTTGTGGATGTGCTGACTGGTACATTATGCACAAATGACAACAGTAGTTGCTTGTGATATATTTGCAAAGCTTGGGACAAATGTAACAATATCAAGCTGTTAATTAATATTACTGTCATTTTATCAGTATGACTATGAGATGTTTACAGTCTCTCATTTTAATACTGAAGAACGTCCTCTCAGCAGAGCATGCAGTCTAAAATGATGCACTTTTGGCAATAGGAAACATCTCGTTTCCATTATGGTGCAGTCATACTGTTTGTTGTTTTCTAAATTTTTGCTACAGGCATTTATGGAAGCAATGCATGTCTTCCTTTATCATATCTAATTGTTCATGTTGCATGTTGTTGCTACACTGTGTATTTACGAGCTTTATGGTATATTTAGTTTTTATGGGAACACTGATTTAAATATAGGCTGGGATGAGGTGTGTGCGTACCATCTTTAACTGCCTCTGTTGTTGAGTCATTGTACAGATGAAACACCCCCTGACTCAGACCTGATGTAGGCTGCCTGGGAACAGAGGGGTGGGGGTCCAAGAAGAGAATGCACAAGGGCTCTCAGGAGCCCACACAATGTGTTAACAGCGGCGGCAAATGCATTTTAATCAGTTCACACAAATTATCTCACAAGGTTTTTTAGTTCAAAGTCAGAGAAGGTAGAAATTCACTCAAGGTTCTGCTTATCATTTTAAAAATGCTCTTTAGACTTGAGGCTGCATAAGAAAAGAGTCCAGGTCAGTGAAAATTTAAGAGATGAGTGACGAAAATTTGAGACAGTCTTTGCTGGTTATGCAAGTTTATGATGAAATCATTAAAGGAGAGAAAGGATTAAGAAAAAGTGTTTAAAATGGCCTCTTTTTTATTTCCCTCCCACGCCTATCCATTTTTATTATTTTTTTTACCTATTCCTAGAAATACTGTGACATGATTTAGGGAGCAGGTTGTAAGCACCTGCAGCATGCAGGTTCAAGTCTTATTGTTGGCAAGCAGTGCACACTCTGCTGGTTGTACCTTTGAGCAAGAACCGGCATAGCGCACAGCTTCTGAGGTACTGTTGTGGGCTAATCTCTCAAGGGGGAGTAGCAGGTGGAAAAAAGAAAATCCCCCCAGGCTTCACTGATTTATGGTAGTAACACTGCTTGAAATGTGAAGTGAAAAATGGCAACTCTAAAACATGGTTTTGGATGGTTGTACATTGTAACAGCACACATCTGTGTTTTATTTGAGTCTTGATTATTATTGGATTCTAATTACAATGAGTAATTAATATACGTGCGTGCATCCATATAAAAACCTGTCTAATGCTCATATTGCAGGACATGTCTTGTCTAATGCATTTATTGATTTTCACTCTGTCTAGCTAGTGTAGCTCAGTAAGCGACAGTACACATTATATAAAGAGTTTGTGAAAAAGGATATGAATAGGACATAGTATATCTGTGTAAGTGGTTGCTAAGTTGTAGATGGTAAAAGATCTGCTGTTGATCTCTTCATTTCTGACTCTGATTATTTGCGTTAGATAAGAAAATAAGTGTCTTTCTTTTCAGCATTTCTGGAGCATATAGGCTACTTTAGGCCATTTCCCCTAGTAATGTGAGATGAGGTATTGTGACCTGCTAAAGTGGAAATATAAGGCACTTCAGCATCAATATAACGGTGCAGTAATGTTTATGTTGGATAAGAGAGCGAGAGGGAGAGAGTCAGTTTTACTGAGAAAAATATACTGCAATAAAGCTCTTAATACGTAGCACATGTCTCTCTAATGAACTGAGAAATTGGTTGATTTTTTTTCCCCACTTGTCACAAACGTAATGAAATGACAGTGTACTATTCCCCAGACCTTATTAAGTCCTTTCGTATTGTGACTATTTTATTTTTATCCTTCCATTTAATTATGAAATTTTTGTTACTCTTTTTTTTACAGGCTCCCGCTTGTCTTCAAAGTTTAGAATTTTAATAGTTATTATACATGGGATTAATGCTCATGTCTGAGAGGCTTTTCCTGTGGGATGAATCAAGATCTGACTGTTTGATGCAGTGTTCTTTGACTCTATCCCAAGTTAAGGGTTATCAGACACCAAAAAAGCAACTGGCTCAATCTACCAAGTTTATCTCTAATTAACATGGATTAATTGAGCTTTGACTTCGCTCTGCAAGCCAAGCAGAAGGGTAATTTGTGCATGGAAGCCTGTTATTGCCCCAAGGCTGTTGATCCTCACTGTTAAGGGTTCTAGGTCCCAAAGCCCTCTGTCATGTGACTATAATTATGTTGCTCTTGCAGTGTATATGTTAATGAATTGTACAGTTAGATATGCTGAAAACAATTTATGAAAATTGTTGGGAAAATAGACCAATTACCAACAACATCTTTAGATTGTTTCACTGTCATCTGTATGCATTAGGAGTCAACAAGACTGCCGCTGTTGACAGTGTTCTTGTTTTTCCTAGTCCTACTTATATTTAAAATATTGCTGCCTTCCTTCCTTAATTATTTGTGTTTGGCAAAATTGAAGAAGGCAGACTTGTTTAATCGTATCCAGGTCACATCCTGTGGAGCCATTCTGTAGCATCAGAAGTCAGATAGTCACTGGTTTATTAAAGGAGTACAGTGTTATTTTGCATGTTGGCAGGCTCACCTTAAAGCCTCACTGCCCTTTGCAAAGACCCTCTCAATAATGAATAAGCCAAAGAGCATTGCAATCTCTTTCCTCTCATTATGATCCCATTTGATTGCTTGCCGATGCTCTTTTGAAAAGGTGGGTTAATTGCATACTCTGACTGTGAACTAACCTGCAAGTTAATAACAGCTTTCCTTCAGGGTAGCATCATTATAAGATATAAGCCTCATTAAAATAAAATGATGATTTAATAACTTTCCCTTACAATGACCCTTATGAGGTTGTGCTGTTATTTTGTAGTTATCTGGGAAATTAAGCTATCAAAGATTTTACGTTTGTGTTCCTCTGTTTTTAGAAAGCAAAAATTAACCATTTCAGGGCTACAAGAACTCTGACCAGTGTAAATGCAAAAACAATATGCAGGAGGATAAGTGGTGGTGTGATTTTTATCTCACACTTAAACTGAGATATGCTCAGTGCTGTAATATTGTGTTTGGATATAGTTTTTTTTTTTTTTAACTCTATATACTACAGTATGTTTTTGTCATTTTCTGAGAGTCTTTGTTCATATTCTTTTCACATTATAACCAACTACCATATATCTTCCAATAGTAGCCCCGGTGTTTATTCAAAAAATTATTCGGCCGGCCCGGCATTTAAAAGAGACCGGTGGTTATTGGAGACTGGCTCTTATTCCCTTCTCAGACGGAATTGTCACGGAAACAGGACCCAGGCGCGGTTTTTAGACTGAGGTGAAAAGACAGTGTGTTTACTTAAAGTGCTCCAAAACGTATTCCAACAGTTCACAAATAATACAGTTCCCAATTGTACTACTCCTTTGCTCCCGAGTGCCTCCTTGTCTGTGGTAGCCCAGTGCACGAGTGGTGCTTCTCGAAACTTCTCTCCGCCCGACTCTCCTGGAGAGGAAATAAAAGAACAGAAAATCACAGTTAGCAGGTTCGCTAGCCGACAGTTCCAGTTCAGTGTAATAATCCCACTTCGACGGTCGCCGCATCCACCTTAAATGCCACTGGTCGTAGATGATGGCTGATTGGAAACAGCTGGCCGAGAGATGAGACGCGGGAGGACCGACGACAGCGCGGAGGGACTTCCGGGTCGAAGGTCGCCCCGCTACCATTGGAGACCGGCGACTATTTGTTGTGAAATGTTTTCAAACCCGGCTTTTATTAGAAACGGGCATCAATAAGAGACAGGCCACTACTAGCAGATATACGGTACACATATTTCACAGAACTATTTTCATAAAGGTAAGAAAATAGGTAAAGTACATTACTTAGTCACACTGAGGAGAA